>VZQC01014537.1:2993890-3004171 GCA_009823505.1 Rhizomys pruinosus
TTTGAATGTGCAACTGAGATATGTGTTAAGTGTTGTCATATTTAGGTTATTAGATACTGAAGGACTAAGTTCTTCTCAAGGACATTACCACCTACTCTAAGATATAATGCTTTGCTATTGCACATGAGATACTTATAACATGTTAGGTGGAATTATGACCCTGCCATCGTTTGCAATTGACATTTAAGCAGAGGCTATTTATTGGGTGTCAAGTTGACAAGGGGTGGACTTGTCATGGTTAATCCTGGGTGTCAACTTGACTGGACTAAGGAACAAATAAGAGAAAAGGGTCTTCTGATTGGACCACCTCAACCCGGATGGCCCACCCCAAATGTGGGTGTTACCTTCTGCCGGCAGGCAGTATTTAAGGCCACGGCAGCGGGAGCTGGTCCCTTTTCCTTCTTCCTGCGGCTTGCCTCTCTCTCATCTGGTGAGTTTGCCTTGCTGCTGTGATCAACCTTTCGGATCCCAGCGTGTACCGAGACTGGCAGATCTCCTGGAATCCATTCGGGCCTTCAGTACTAGACTGGGACTCCTGAGACATCCAGCCTTGCGGACTGAGCAGTTCTCTGGATTCCCGGCCTCTCCAGTTCGGCGCTGCTGTTGAGCTCCGTCACGTGAGCAAATCAATAAATTGTATATAGTTATATATATTCATCCTGTTGCTTCTGTTTCTTTAGAGAACCCTGACTAATACAAGCTGTGAGCCTTAAATTGCTTTTTTGTTGGGGATACACAACAACAGAACAACAACAGAAAAGTCATTAAAAAAGAAGTTGGTATTAAGAATTGGGCTGCTGCTGTGAGAAACTTGCCCATGTGCCTTTTATACCATTGAAATATTTTGTGGAAGAATATGAACTTAGGGCTGGAAAACCCATCAAAGGTTTTGGGCAGAGCTTAAGGGGCCATGTCTTCTCCCACCCTCCCATTCCCCTCCCAATTTCATATCCTCTTTTTCTGTTTGTTCGTTGTTTTAACAACTCACTGAGTCCAGTAAGTGCTGCACATATATGTATGGTGTGAGGCCCTCCCCTGGAGCACAGGGAGCCTCTCAGGGGTCATATTCTTAAGGAAAATGAACTCTTCCTCCCCTATCAGTTATCAATTGTCAATAATTCCTCACTAGGGGTGGAAGTTCTCATACCCTCCCCCCATCCATTCTAGAATGTTGACTGGATTGTTCTTGTGTAGGAAACAACAGTTGAGTTCATGTATGCAATGGTACTGTCATGTCCAGAAGACTTGGCTTTGCCCCAGCCCCTCTCAACCTTTGGCTCTCACAGTCTTTCTGCCCTTCCTCTTCCACAATGTTGCCTGAGCTTTGTGGGAAGAAGGTGTGATACAGATTTCCATTTATATCTGAGCACTCCACAGACACAGTTGCTGGACTTTGCAGGGGAGGAGGGTGTGGGAAGTGGAGTCAGTGACACTTTGGCTGCCAGGGTATAGGGCTTGGTTAATTTTTAACAATAAGGTCTGACTCGAGGGCATAGAGATAGAGGGCTTTTGCTGAACCACCTGGAGCACAAGGTAGGGGCCAGGTGCTTCAGCCAGGTGGAATATAGGATTATTGGATCATTAGCTTGTGCAGCTGTGGGGGCAGAGTTGCCCAGCTAGCAGGTACAAAGGTGGGTCTGTTGCCACTAGGGGACTCAAGGGCATAGAGATCAGGGGCTTTTGCCAGACCACCTGGAGCACAGAGTACCAGTGCTAAGCAAACAACTCACTGCCCCCCCAACTTGAATTGGGGAGCAAGTGTCCAAGTGGGACTACAGTAATGATTCCGGGGCACGAGGCAATAATTGAAACAGTGAACCTGACACAACTCCAGTCCCCTAACACCAAGCCCCAGAAACAACTTATAGGAACTGGCTGGCAGGAAGCAGAGTGAGCATAGTGCTCAGCAGGGTAACAACCTGGTTGTTACCTACCTTGTTTTTTGAGAACCTTCAGAACAGAAAGGGAAGAGTGAGCTAGACTTCCAATATATAACCAAAATTGAAAGCCTGAAACCTAGACAAGTCAACACTCCATAAACAAGGAGAAAACAATGAAGGCATCTGAAGGGAGCAAGCAAAGCAGTGAAAAAAACATTTGAGATTTGCATCAGAATACAAACAATAAACAAACCCATATGCCAAAAAACACAACAAAAGAACATGGGGAAAGCACAGAATAAGTCCATACTAAACTCTACCAACACTATAGAAGATTCCTACAATGAGATCTCCCTAGAGGTAATCCAGGACACAGATCTTAGAAGAACAATCATAGACATATTCAAAGAAATCAAAGAATATAATGAACAAATCAGAAAACTAAGGAGAGAGAATGAAAAACTCAGGAAGGACATAGAGGGAGAGAATGACATAGTTCAGAAAGAACTAAAGGGAGAGAATGACAAACTCGAGAAAGAACTAGAGGGAGAGAGTGACAAACTCCAGCAGGAACTGGAAACACTGAAAAGAGCCCATGCTGAAATAAAAAAGGAAACCAAACAGCAAAGCAAGGAGCTACAGAAAGATTGAGAAGCTCCAAAAGGAAGTGGAAATACTAAAGAAATCTCAGGATGAAATGAAAAAGGAAATCGAACACTCATCCAATCAAGAGGAAAGGATGGGAAAAAGCCTCAGAAGTAGAATGGAGGAAGCAGAACAAAGAATATCAGACCTGGAAGATAACACAGAAAAACTAAAAAGCTCAAGTAAAGATTATGAAAAAATTTAAAAGTACACAAAAGTGGAACAACCAGGAAATGTGGGACACTATAAAAAGATCAAACCTCCACATCATAGGGAAAGAGGAAGAAGAATCCCAAGAGAATGTATTGATCAGATCTTCAACAGAATAATAGATGAAAATTTCCTTAAACTAAAAAAGACAAATCCATACAAATACAAGAAGCACATATAACTCCAAATAGACAATATCAGAAAAGAAACTCCCCACACCATATCATAATTAAAATGCTAGAGGCCCAAAACAAAGACAAATATCTGAAAGCCACAAGAGAAAAACAGCAAGTTACATATAAGGGTAAACCCATCAGAATTACAGCTGTCTTTTCAGTGCAAACTATGAAAGCAAGAAGAACATGGACCAAAGTATTCCCAGTGATAAATGACAATAGATGCCAACCAAGGTTACTATACCCAGCAAAAATGTTGATTATAGTTGAAAGAGAATGAAAAATCCTCCGTGACATAAAGAAGATGATTTAATACATGTCCAGAAAACCAACCCTTCAGAGAATACTTGAAGTAATTCAAAGGACAGAGGAGAGGAGCAAATATCCCTAGGCACCTAGAAAGAGAAATTGATAAAAGCATAACGGCAGAAGTAGAAACCTAGACCAAAAATGCAAATGGATAATAAGGTGAAAGGAAGGTAGGAACTTGGCAAGGCTGCTAGGGCAATAAGGCAAGAAAAGGAAATTAAAGGAGTACTAATCGGAAAAAAGGAAGTCAAGCTATCCCTTTTTGCAGACGATATGCTAGTTTACCTAAGGAATACTAAAAACTCTACCAGAAAACTCCTAGAAATGATTAAGAGTTTCAGTAAAGTGGCAGGGTACAAAATTAACCTAGAAAAATCAGTAGCTTCTTTTTCTTTTTTTTTTTTTTTTGAGGAGACAGGGTATCCCTATAGCCCCAGCTGGTCTGGAACTCACTCTGTAGACCAGGCTGGCCTTGAACTCACAGAGATACACCTGCCTCTGCCTCCAGAGTTCTTCTAGGATTAAAGGCATGCAGCACCATGCCTGGCTTAAAGACATTTTTAGCTGCTATGTGAGTGCTGGGAATTTAACCCGGGTCCTCTGCAAGAGCAGTCAGTGCTCTTAAGTGCTGAGCCATCTCTCCAGCCCCAAGTAGCCTTTCTTTACACCAACAACAAGCACCTGAAGAAGGAATACAAGGAGACTTTCCCACTCACAATAGCCTCAAAAACAATAAAATATCTAGGAACAAACTTAACCAAAGACACCAAAGATCTCTGCAACAAAAATGTTAAACCCGTGAAAAAGAGATTGAAGAAGATATCAGAAGATGGAAAGTCCTCCTATGCTCATGGATTGGAAAAATTGATATAGTAAAAATGTCCATTCTATCCAAATTAATATATAGATTCAATGCAATCCCAATTAAAATCCCCAAGACTCTCTTCACAGGCTTGGGAAAAAATCCTTAATTTCATATGAAAAACAAAAGACCCTGAATAGCCAAAGCAACCCTGAGTGAAAAGAGCAATACAGGGGAGGTCTATATATCAGACTTCAAACTATACTACAGGGCTATAGTCATAAAAACAGCTTGGTACTGGCACAAAAACAGACCTGTAGACCAATGGAACAAAACTGAAGATCCAAACTTGAACACATACAATTTTAGCCACCTCATACTTGACAAGGTGGCCAAGAAGACTCAATGAAGGAAAGACAGTGTCTTCAGTAAATGGTGTTGGATTAAAGGTATGTGCCACCACACTCGGCCTTTTATTACTATTTTAAAAATACTTTTAGTGATTCTTTTTTTTAATTTTTATTTGTTTTTTATGTGTATGAATGTACTGTCTGCATGTAGGTCTGTGCACCCGTGTCGTGCAATGCTGCAGAGGTCAGAAGAGGGTGTTGGATTCCCCTGGAACTGGAGTTCTCCTAGAACTGGAGTTACAGATGGTTCTCAGCCGCCATGTGGGTGCTGAGAATCGAACCTGGGTCCTCTGCAAGAGCGGTCGGTGCTCTTAACCGCTAGGCCATCTCTCCAGCCCCAGTTTTAGTGATTCTTTGAGAGTTTCACAGACTGTATTCAGATCCTCTCACCCATTCCCACCCCCCCATTTCATGTCCTCTATTATTAATTTTTATTTTTCAAAGGCCTATTGAGTCAAATTTGTGTTCCCCAAATGATTTTGGGCATGGGTTCACCCCTTGGAGGATGGTTAAATTACTAGTCATCAAACCCTTAAAGGAAACTAATTCTCCATCTCTGAGCAGCTATCAATCGTCAATAGCTCCTCAGCTAGGACTGGGGCTTCTTGCTCAGCTTCCACATCCATGCTGAGTTTTTGTCTGGCTTCAGATTGCACAGGTCATGTGCATCCTGTCCCAGGGGATATGAGTTCATATGTGCTACTACCCTGTGGTGTCCAGACAATGCAGTTTCCTTGCATTCATCTACCACCTCGGAGTCTTGCAATTGTTCCACTCCCTCTTCCAAAAATGATCCCTGAACCTTGGGCAGAAAGACTGCAATATAGAAGTTCTATTTATGGATGAGCACTCCACACTCTAACTCTCTGCATGGAGACTAGTTGTGGGTCTCTGTGTTAATTGTCATATGCTACAAGAAGAAGATTCTCTGGTGAGAGCTGAGAGATCCATTAATTTATGGATATAACAATAAGTCATTAGGAGTCAGTTTAATATTATATCTACTTAGCAAACTAGTAGTAGTAGGTTCTCCACTATAGCCTGTGACCTGTTTAGCCACAGATTCTTGGCCCTGATAACAGTGCTAGGTAAGGGCTCCCTTCTATGATGTCAGCCTTAAATCCAACCAGGAGGTATATGGTTATTCTTATAACATTGATGCCAATATTGTATGAGTGGGCATAGTATGCAAGAACAGTTGTTACTGTAGCTTGCAGGGCTCACAATTAGTTAAGGTTAATGTATACTTTTTTCTTCCAGTAGCATGAAATATAAAGCTAGCCAGTAGACATGAAGCTTCAGGTACATCCCCATCTTAATTTCTCCATTGGTTCTGTGCATCAAATATGTTGTGTTTTCAGCAGTAGGGTCTTACTGTCAAGTTCTGGTAGGTAAACAAGAGCAGTGGTATTGGCCATTACTATGGGATGTCCCTGGTCAACAACCAAAAAGCAGGAAGTCCATTCCTGTTATTGAGCTTTCTATTTGCTAGCCTGTGGTATGTATGTTCTAGGGCTTCTGAACCCCCTTTATAGAGTACCTCCATTTTTTTCATTTAAAAAATTTTTTAACTGAATATTTGGGGTTTCAATACAATGCAGTGTGATGGTATTTAGAGCCTCTCCTTTGTTCAAGCCTCCCCTTATTGCCCCCCCAATTTAATGTAATATATTTTTTATCTATGTATGCATGTTTGTTTGTTTTTTTGAGACTATGTCTCCCTGTAGCAGCAGCTGGCCTGGAACTCACTATATAGACTAGGCTGGCCTCAGTCTCATAGAGATCCACCTGTCTGCCTCCCAAGTGCTGAGATTAAAGGCATGTACCAACATGCCCAGCTATAATCTATTTTATATAATATATGTTATAAGGCTTATAGGATCTAATTTGTGTTCCCAACTGTCCTGAGTGTGGGCCCATCCATTGGAGCCTAAGTAAACTACCAAGAGTCTCTCCCCTTTTCACCAGCCATCAGTTGCCAAATTTTCCTTAGGCTGCATTGGGGTTTCTTGCTCGCTTCCCTGGGTCTATGCTGGGATTCTTATCGGATTTGTCTGCAGCTCGGGCATGCTACCACCATGGCTGTGAGTTCATATGAGTAACTTCCCAGCTGTCTGGAAAATCATTTCCTTGTCTGGCTTCAGATTGCACAGGTCATGTGCATGCTGTCCCAGGGGATATGAGTTCATATGTGCTACTACCCTGTGGTGGTAGTGTGTGGTCATCCACCATCCTTGGCTCTTAATCTTTCTGCCCCTTCTTCCACAATGATCCCTGAACCTTGGGAGACAGAAGTTTGATATAGGTCTCCTATTCAGAGAGCCACACTCCACAGCCTCTTCTGTACACATTGGCCTATTGTGGGTTTCTATGTCAGTCACCATCTTCTGCATTAGGAAGCTTCTCTGCTGAGAGCTGAGAGATCCATTAATTCATGGATAGAATAATAAGCCATTAGAAGTCAGTTTAATATAATAACTATTTAGTAGAAAAGTAGAATTGGGCCCTCCCCTATGTCCTGTGACCTGACTAGCTTCAGGTTCCTAAGCCTGCTATCAATGTCAGACATGGGCTCCATCCTGCGAAGTGGACCGCAAGCCCAATTAAAGAGCGATTGGTTATTCTCTTAATATCCATGCCACCATTGCACCAGTGGGCATATCTTGTCAAGCCAGTAGTTCACAGGTTTCAAAACTGGGTAAAGCTTATTATTGTTTCCTTCCAGTAGTGCACATAGGACCTTCCAGCACTGTGAGTGTCAGCCAGAAGAGATGAGGCTCTGAAGTCAGCACCAGCCTGATGTCTTCTTGTTTGTTCTGTAGCTCATGTACGTAATGTCTTCAGCAAGAGGGTCTGGGATAACTCAAATTAAACTCTTTTTAGATTCTATATCATATATTTGAAGAATATTCAATAGTGGTAGGTTTCCATATGATCTTCTCAAGAGGCACCTACTCAGTCGTGCCTTCCCTTATGCCCTCTTCTACTCTGATCTCCCATTCTTTATCCCATTTAACCCTTCCTATTCCATTATTCCCTCCCCCCTTTATAGCATTGCATTTTTATCTCCTGTCCAATGAACTCTACCCTCTGGGTCCCTTAATAGTTTCTTGGCTGGTGCAGGGTGTGTGCTGAGCGCCCACCTTTAATCCCAGCACTCGGGAGACTGAGACTGCATCTGGGCTCCTTCATTCATGATGAATGGTTACCTCTCTTAGGATGTTTATTTCCAGTTCCATCCACTTACCAGTAAATTACATATTACAGTTTATTAGGTATATGCCAAACATTGGTATGGCTGGAGGATGCGGTACATCTATTTTCTCTTTGTTTCATTGATTCTTTGTATTGTTTTTTATTTCTATTTAGGTAATTTGAGCCCTAATTTTGATGCTCTCTTCTAGTCTACAGTTCTTGAGTGTTGTTTGTTCTTACATTTCCAAAGGCCTTCAGGTGCACTATTAAATTATTATGAAATGCCTCCAGTTTTTTGATGCAGGCACTTAGTGCTATAAACTTAGTACTTTAAACATTCCTCTTAAGACTTCCTTCATTGTGTCCTATAGCTTTTGATCTGTTGTGTTTTCATTCTCTCTCAATGTGTAGGTGGGTGGTATTAAGTAGTCTTAGTTCAGCCAAGGATAGGTATAACTTTGGGGCCTAGTAGCAAACCTTGGGTATAGGAGACTCTTGGGACTGAGCCTCTGAAATCTGTGGAAGGCTTTCTGGGTTCTGTAGGTTGTGAGTCGGTGGTGGTCAGTAAGAGTGGGGTGCAGGACACCACATTGATCTCAGATGGAAGTGGATAGTGGCCCTTTTCTGGGATTTAATAAAGCAAAATGAAGCAAAAAAAATTGAATAAAAAATAATACTAAAAAATAAAATAAAAAACATATCTTCAAAAAATTTTTTTTAAATAAAGAAATTGAAGATGTAATAAGAAACTTCCCAACTAAAAAAAGCCCATGCTCAGATGGTTTCATGGCAGAATTCTATAAAACATTTCAAATAGACTTACAACTATCATTACTCAAATTGTTGAGAAGGATACAGAGGGAATTCTCCCAAATTCCTTTTATGAAACCAGAATCACTCTAATACCAAAACCAGGCAAAGATACAACCAAAAAGGAGAACTATGGACCCATTCATTAATGAACACAGATGCCAAAATTCTTAACAAAATACTTGCAAACTGCATACAGACCCACATCAAGATCATCCATCATGACCAAGTTGGATTCATACCAGAGATGCAGGGATGTTTCAACATACAAAAATCAATAAATATCATAAAACATATAAATGGACTGAAAGACAAAAACCACACCATCATCTCAACTGATGTGGGAAAAGCCTTTGACAAAATCCAGCATCCCCTCATGCTTAAAGTCCTAGAGGGAACTGGATTGGAGGGATCATTCCTCAATGTAATCAAAGCCATATACAGGAAACCCATAGCCAATACCATCCCAAATGGGTAAACAAGAGAAGCATTCCCTTTAAAGGTAGGAACTCTGAAAGGCTGCCCCCCATCAACCACTCCTCTTCAATTTATTGCTTGAAACAGTTGCTAGGGCAATAAAGCAAGAAAAGGAAATTAAAGGAGTACTAATTGGAAAAGAGGAAGTCAAGCTATCCCTTTTTTGCTGATGATATGATTGTTTACTTAAGGGATGCTAAAAACTCCACTGGAAATCTCTTAGAAACAATTAACAGCTTCAGTAAAGCGGCAGGATACAAAATTAACCTAGAAAAATCAGTAGCTTTTCTTTACACCAACAACAAGCAACTGAGGAAGGAATTCAAGGAGAACTTCCTACTCACAATAGCCTCAAAAACAATAAAATACCCAGGAACAAACCTAACCAAAGACACCAAAGATCTCTACAACAAAAATTTTAAACCCCTGAAGGAAATTGAAGAAGACATCAGAAGATGGAAAAACCTCCCATGCTCATGGATTGGGAAAATTAACATAGTAAGAAAGTCCATTCTACCCAAACACTGGTACAGATTTAATGCAATCCCAATTAAAATCCCTAAGAGTTTCCTCAAAGGCTTGAAAAAAAAAGTCCTTAATTTCATTTGGAAAAACAAAAGACCCTGAATACCCAAAGCAACCCCTAGTGAAAAGAGCAATACAGGGGGGATCTCTATACCAGATTTCAAAATACTACAGGGTTGTATTAGTCACTTTTCTGTTGCTGTGATAAAGCACCATGACCAAGGAACTTATAAAAGGAAGAGTTTATTTGAGCTTACGATTGGCGGTTCCAGGGAATTAGAGTCCATTGTGGCGGGAGGCGTGGCGGCTAGAGAGGCATGGCGGCTGGAGCAGCAAATGAGGGTCACATCTCACAAAGAGCACAGGAAGCCAAGTGGGCAACTGTAGACCACCAGGCTTGTTAAGCTCACTAAGCCTGCCCTCAGTGACACACTTCCTGCAGCATGGCTACACACCCCAAGACCTCCCAAAACAGCGCCACCAACTGGAGACAAATGTCTGAATACCTAGAGCCTATGGGGGACACACATTCAAACCACCACATTCCACTCCCTGGCCCCCATAGGCTCCTGACCATATAAAATGCAAAATGCATTTAGTACAACCTTAAAAGTCCCCACAGTCTTTACCAGTCTCAATGCCATTCAAAAGTCCACAGTCCAAGGTCTCTTCTGAGACTCAGGCCAATCTCTTAAACTGTAAGCTCCTGTAAAATCAAAAGACAAATTACATACTCCCAATGTACAGTGGAACCGAATACACATTCCCATTCCAAAAGGGAGGAATAGAGGCATAGTGAGGAAATACTGGACCAAAACAAGACCGAAAACCAGCAGGGCAAA
>VZQC01014537.1:3004607-3027690 GCA_009823505.1 Rhizomys pruinosus
AAAAAAAAAAAAAAATCTCTAGACTGTAATCAGTTTGTTTTTGTTTTTTCTTTTTCCTTTTTGAGACAGGGTCTTCCTGTAGGCCCAGCTGGTCTGGAAGTGGCTAGGAAGACCAGGCTAGCCTTGAACTCACAGAGATCTGCCTGCCTCTGCCTCCCAAGTGCTGGGACTTAAGGCGAGCACCATCACACAGGCTTTTTTTTGAGACAGCCTCTCATGTAGCTAAGGCTAGCCTTGAATTCCTGCTTCTATCTTCCCTAGTGCTGAGATTCTATAGGTATGTGCCACCATGCCCTGCTGTTTTTGAGGCAAGATCCTACTATACTGAAAAGGCTAGTCTGTGATTTGAGATCCTCCAGCCTCAGCTTTCTGTGTGCTGGGACTAGGGGTATATATTACCACTCTTGGCTTCAGTGAAATTTTGGGAACTAAGGGGAGCATTGATCATTAATTTAACTAACAATGAGACCCCAAACAAGAAATAGTAGGTCTTTCAGGCTGGTCTCAAACTTACTATGTAGCCAAGAATGACCTCGAACACCTGATCCTCCTTTCTGTATGTCCTAGTGCTGGGATTACAGCATCACATCTAGATAACATATGCTTTTTACTAAATTTTTTAAAAGTCTGTGCCATACTTCATGTTTTCCCTAAATGGTCCCTTTTGGAAATATATGTGTGTAAATATGGCAAACAGAAAAATTTAACAATATGGCTTGTGGGAAAAAAAGCAGTAAAAATCTGTTAAGAACCTCCTCACTTTTGCCCATGCCAAATTCCGTATTCTTTCCTCCTCAATGATAAGATAATGGTAAAAAGCACAAATGGTAAAATGCAAGATCTTCAATTGCTAATTGAGAAATTTTAATGCTAGATAATTAAAAAGTCCTTTAGCTGGGGGAAATATCAGTGTTAAGAGTATGTTTAGCACGTATGGACAAGACCCTGGATTCAATCTACCAGAAAAAGGTGTCCTGTTTCTTCAAATTTCAAAATAACTTTCTTTGCTGACTCATCTGACCATAGTTCTAATGAAGACTAGTTTCAGCTCAGTACTCCAAATTTAAGCCAAATCAAGTAGACTATTTTCTAGTATGGTATAACCTACACCCAGAGTCTTTCACAATGGGGCAACAGATTATAAACATATATATATATATATATATATAAAACCTTGTTAGGCTGCAGATGGTCTGCAAGGCACTTAAATTACTCAAAATCATAGAACTGAGAAAGTAAGGGTTAGACACACTCTAGAGCTTTTCGTGATATACCAGTTACTGAGGTAATTAGCATTTTTTTTTTTTTGGTCTTTTTTGAGACAGTGTCTCTCTGTAGCCTTAGGTGGCCTGGAACTTACTACCTAGACCAAGCAGGACCTTGAACTCAGAGATCCACCTGACCCAATTATCTTTTAACTAGGTTTCCACTTGAGTTTGTTTGCTTTGGTTAATTAAAACATGAAACTGGGGTATGTATGGTCAAGAATGATTTATTGTAGACAAATGGTAGAAACAAATGCTAGTGATAACCACAGATAGGTTTCTTAAGTCATATATAAAGAGAGACTGTTATTAGAAGTTTGCTTTATTTTTCTGTGGAGTCAGGTACTAGCTATTAGTTGCAGTTAGATTTTTCACTGTTGTTCCTTTCAAATGGTATTAGCATGGTTAACATCACCTTATCAATAATCACAAAAACTAGGTCCCAATGCTTATGTCCACATCTAGATTGTTTTGGTCATCAGGAACTCTCTTACTTTATCCCTTTTGCTTTTAGTTCTTCATTATATCTCCAAATACGAAAGAGCTGAGAGGCTCCTGCTGACCCCACAAAGAAATTAACAGCAAATAAACTCCAATTTTTTGGTATAATTACAAGTGAATATCTTGACCAAATAAATCCTGTGGCCATCAACACAGTGGATTGAGCGGTACTGAGTTTCTCTGCAGGTCTGGCCATGTCAGCTAATCCAGCTATTACCAATCCCCATTTCATAACTGGAGCCCAGAAAAAAACTGTTCTGGGGCATCTCCTGGGTCACAGTTCTCATTGACGGAGCCCAAAGCAGGAACTCAGGGCAGGAACCTGGAGGCAGGAGCTGAAGCACAGGCCATGGAGGAATGCTGTTCACTGGCTTGCTCCTGAGAAATTCTAATGGACTTTTAAGTTGGACATTTAATTCACCCTGTTCCTCTCCTGGTTCCCTGCCTAGAAAATGTACCTAGCTAATCTTGTCTTCACAGGCACTGGTCAGTGATTTTGCTTTCTCTGTAACTATACTTTTGGGGGTCTTTTAGATAGATCCACTGAGCAGGGGTACCCCAGTAACCACCCCCATGCCCCTTTTCAGCATGGAAGAAGTTGGCACCCTGATTCTCTCTTGGCAATTAGGGTAACCTCCTCAGAGGGTAATGTGATAAAAGTAGGAGCTAAAAGTTGGCTAGGCAGTTTAGGGTCAAGACCCCACAAAAGAGCCAGTGTCTTTCTCAGCTGAGAGCTGAGGACTTCCTGGATCTGCCAGTGGACTTATCCTTCTGGTTGCTCTGACTCATGGCTCATGCATACTTATCTCACTTGCAGAATTATTTACCAGTAGGTAAATTCGATTAAAATCATGGTGGTAAGGACCCAATACAACTCCACCCCCCCAACCAGAAATCATTCCATCTTGGAAACACCAACTGTGGTTGACTCTTGTGAATTTCCTTCAAGGATTTGAAGGCCACATAATGAGAGGGAGAAATGAGTTGCAACCCTAGGTTTTCCTCATTCTGCCTGACCCCCTACCAAGTCCTCAATATTACATGGTGATGTCGTGAACTTGGTGACATTATTAAAGGCCTCTGGTTGCAACAGTTTATTAACTGCACCTTGACCCTTGGGTTCTCAAATTGTCTCTCATAACTCTACCCGCCCCGAGGTCATAGCCTTCGATACTAGCTCTGTTTCTCAGGTGTGGTCTAAGCTGAAGTCCATTTCTGACCCTGCTACACTGGTCCCCTGGGCGTCCTCTGCCTCCTGGCCCTTCCCTGCCCTTTTCTCTTCAGGTGTCTGTTTCGCTTCACCTGAAGCCAATGCCAGATCAACAAAATGATGCCCCAGGTCCTCTCAGCAATGGTCAATAGGGACTCTGCATGTGCCCCTCCCGATGAGGTGATTTGAGTCTGGCTCTCATCCATCCACAATTCACGGGAATGAGCTTGTCTCTCCCCTTTCTGGTACGGCTCCTGGCCTCTTCCCTCAGTGGCTGGTTAGTCAAAGATGGGTAAGACTCTGCAAAACCAGGGCAACCTAAGACAGACACTGTCAAAATGTCGGAATGCCAGAGGTAGGGCCAACAAGGTTCGGGCATAGCACCTGAACTCCCACTGGGACCGCTCCTCACACAAAATTAAATACAAAGGGTGGAAATGTAGTAGCCAGTATGCTGAGAATTACACAGTGTGCCTGCTCAGAGCTTGTCCCTCATCAACCTAACCTGCCCTAGGCAGGCGACCACACAAGCAGCTGAGTTACAGACCTGGGCCAATCACAAGGCAACACGATGACTGTGCTAAGAGGAGAGCAGAATTCGAACAGTACATAAACCCTAACCTTGGCCCCAATAAATGAGTCCACGGCAGCTCACATTCCGCCCACACTCACCGACTCCCAGGGTCTGTGTTGTGTGGACTCTGTGCCTCTCACCCCCTTTCATTCACAAAATTCCCCGGCAGGCCCGGGGGATTGACTACATACACTCATGCGACCAGAGCCTCCTGATTTTGCAGAAAGATGCCAAAAATAATACCATGGAGACAAGACAGCATCATTAAGATACCATGCAAGAAAAATGGAATATGTACATGTAGAAGAATGAAAATAGGTCCATTTTACTTGTCCTGAATAAAAATCAACTCCAAATTGATCACCTAAGTTAAGACATGAAATTCCAAAACTGTTAGAGGGAAATGGGGAAAAGAGGATTTAGGCACAGGCAAGGAATTTCTGAAAAGGACTCCAATCTTTAACAATCAACAATAGGACTTCATGAAATTAAAAAGGCTTCTTTATTTTTTTATTTTATGTGCATTGCCTACATGTATGTAAGTGTACCTGTGTCGTGGAATGCCTGTGGAGTTCAGAAGAGGGCATTAGATCTCCTGGAACTGGAGTTACAGACTGTTGTTAGCCAACATGTGCCTGGAGTTATGGATAGTTGTCAGCCACCATGTGGGTGCTGAGAACCAAACCTGGGTCCTCTGAAAGCCTGGCCATTGCTCTTAACCACTGATCCATCTGTTCACCCCCAAAGGTTTCTCTATAGCAAAAGAAATAGTTATTCAAAAATCTTTGCTAGTTATACATCTGACAGACGATTAATATCTAGGACAAAGAACAAAAAAATTAGCAAATCAAACTGATTTTTGTAACTGATGTACAAGTATTATGATTGTGTTTTTTTTTTTTTTTTTTTTTTTTATGATATTTACTGATTTTCATATGTTGAACCATCCCTGCATCTCTGGTATGAATCCAACTTGGTCATGTTGGATGATCTTTTTGATTTGGGTCTGTATGCAGTTTTCTAGTATTTTGTTGAGCATTTTTTTTATTTATTTTTATTTTTATTTTTAAGGGATTCTACAATACAATGACACAGTTGTTTGCAGATAGCATTGATGTCACTCATTATGTCATACAATCAGGTAATTGGTGCATTTTGTAAGTATCTATGTCCAAATTTTGAACAACCCAAGGTTCCCATAGACCAGTTGGAGAAGCTTGTATGCCCAGACATGTTGATCAATCAGGAGTCCAGACNTTTTTTTGAGACAGGGTCTCCCTTTAGTCCCAGCTGGCCTGGAGCTCACTATGTAGACCAGGCTGGCCTTGAACTCACAGAGATCTGCCTGCCTCTGCCTCACAAATGCTGGGATGGTTCTTAGCCATCTTGTGGGTTCTGGGAATCAAACCTGGGTTCTCTGTAAGAGCAGTCAGTGCTCTTAAGCACTGAGCCATCTCTCCAGCCCCTTGTGCAATATTGCTAACAAACTCATTCTTCACACCTGACTTGATGGCCCCACTGCTGATTAGACGTTATGACACAGAAATTAGAAAAAGATATTCAGTGTTTCTACTAGATAAAATAAGATGAACAAAATCAAAGTCTTCATAAGACCTAGCTGCTGAGACTGGCCTTGAACTCTTGATCCTTCTGTTCCTAACTGCCAAGTGCTACCTAGCTCTAGATGATCCTTTTTACTTTTAAATCACAGTGTAGCAGAAACCTTTAGATAAACACAGTATATTAGTTAATTTTTCTCGTTCTTATGACAAAACACCTGACAAAAGAAGTTTAAGGAAGGGTTTATTTTGGCTGACAGTGTGAGCATGTACTTCACCATGGTGGGAAAGGCAGGGTGTCCTTTGTGAGGTCGTTAGTCACCTGTATGTTGACAGTCAGGAAGGAGAAAGAGAAAGAGAGGGGGAGAGAGAACTGATGCTCACCTCGTTTTCTCTTGCTTATTTATCCTGCATATTGTGCCACCCACATTTATAGTGGATCTTCTGCTCAGTTAAACTTTTCTTGAAATTCTCTCATAGACACATCCAGAGGGTTGTTGCTGGGTTTTTTTGTTTTGTTTGTTGGTGATTTTTAGATCCTGGGAAGTTGACAGTGAAGATTAATCATAGCACAAGAGGTTGAAAGATACATTTCTCTTCACCATATAATGAGCACTTTAAGTTGGTATGAGAGAGATAAAAAAAAATGGAGCTGAAAGATATTTGCCCAGATCAAATGTCTTCTTTACCAGATGACCAACTACTACACACCTGTTTGCAATGTTAGCAATGGATCAGGCTCGAGGCCTATGTTGCATTGTTTGAGACCGTTTATAATACTTATAAAATATAGTTTCTAAATAATGCCAGGGGATTCTTAATCAGAGTTATATACTTTCTTATTAATGGTAGTTTGACACTCATGATTTGAAGTCATGGATAATGCATAGCTTGGCTATGACAAATGATCAAAATGGTGGCATAAAATGATATTTCACATATTCTTTTATTTTTTTAAACTTTAAATCTTTTTTTTTATTTTTTTATTTTATTTATTTTTGTATGTGTATGAATTACTGTCTGCATGTAGGTTTGTGCCGCGGAGGTCAGAAGAAGGTCTCGGATTCCCCTGGAACTGGAGTTCTCCTGGAATTGGAGTTACAGACGGTTCTCAGCCGCCATGTGGGTGCTGGGGATTGAACCCGGGTCCTCTGCGAGAGCAGTCGGTGCTCTTAACCGCTAGGCTATCGCTCCAGCCCGATATTTCACATATTCTATAAACTTGTCTGAACGGCATTTTCAAGAACTATTCTAAGATATTAACTTAATTCAAATAAGCTTCTTTCATTACAGACTTTAATTTAGGGGGAGAAAAAGCCACTCCAATAACTTGGTAGCCATAATCCCATGCTCACCAAGCCTAATGTATTGGGTGGGTCTGACTGAAACTCTTGGCTGCAATTATATAAATTCAGAGCTTCTTAAACACTTGTTTTTCTAGAGTCTATAAGATGATGGAATCCAGATGGATTAAAGACCTCAACGTGAAACCCCAAACTCTGAAGATGATAGAAGAAAAAGTTGGCAGCAGACTACAAGACATAGGTGTAGGAAAAGACTTCCAAAATCAGACAGCAGCTGCACAAGAATTAAGGTCGACAATTGACAAATGGGACCTCATCAAACTCAAAAGCTTCTGTACATCAAAAGAAACAATCAAGGAAGTGACGAGTAATCCCACAGAGTGGGAGGAAACCTTCACTGCAGATACATCTGACAAAGCATTGATTTCCAGAATATATAAACTACTCAAAAAACAAAGAAAAAAGAAAACAAATGACCCGCTCAATAGATGGAGCAAAGAACTGAACAGAGACTTCACAAGCGAGGAATTAGAGATGTCTGAGAAACACCTCAAGAACTGCTCAACATCACTAATCATTAAGGAAATGCAAATGAAAACCACTTTAAGATATCGTCTTACTCCAATAAGACTGGCTAGGATCAAGAAAACAAATGATACCAAGTGCTGGAGAGGTTGTGGGGAAAGGGGAACACTCATCCACTGCTGGTGGGAATGTAAACTCGTACAGCCACTATGGAAAGCAGTGTGGAGAACCCTTGGAAGACTTGGAATGAACTTGCCACCCGACCCAGCCATACTACTCCTGGGCATGTACCCTCAAGACTTACGCCACCACAGAGATACATGCAGGGCCATGTTTATTGCAGCTCTCTTCACAATAGCAAGGAGCTGGAACCAACCTAAATGCCCCTCAACTGACGAGTGGATAGAGAAAATGTGGTACATTTACACAATGGAGTTCTATGCAGCAGTAAAGAAAGACGACATCACGAGCCTTGCAGGAAAATGGCTGGAGCTAGAGGACATCATGCTGAGTGAAGTAACACAGTCCCAGAAAAACAAACGACGAATGGTATCCCTCATCTGTGGATGCTAGTGCCAGTTACCCAGTTGTAAGTATTTCTTGTGTAGGGCCCCCTGAGCTTTTGTCCAAAGCAGTTGGACATAATGCATTTTGGAAACAACAACAACAACAGAAAAGACTGCATCAAAGAACTGACTGAAACAGTGAACTTCTGCTCAAAACAGTCAACTTCCCCATGGAAAATATTGAGAAAGACTAAGAGATGGAAAGCATGTTTGGCAGAATGCATGAGCTCTGGCGGTGTGGGGGAATGAGCGGGAACACAGGTCTAGATTTGTTAAAAATAAATAAATAAATAAATTTATGTGAAAAAAAAAAGATGATGGAATCATGTCTAGTAGCTTGGCAAATAGGTAGTGTATGAAACAGCTAAATAAGACACCATTTCTGCCTTTAGTGAGCTTACAACGGGAGAAGAGCATGCTAGTGTTACATTCCCAGTTCCTTCATGGTCTCAAATCCATATGCTAAATATGCACTGGATAAATATACATTAAACAAATTAGGGAAAGAATGGAGACAGTGCAGGATATGCATAAGAGTTTGCATGATGTCTGTTTTAATTTCAGGTCTGCCACATACCAGTTCTATGAATTTACTAGTTAAAAAATCTCTGGAGCCTCAGTTTACACATTTGTGAACCATAAAATTAATGGAACTCAGCATAGAGCTTTACACACAATGAGCACTCAATAAATAATATCGTTTGAAAAGACAAGGAAAGGATAGAGGGATGAAATTTTGTAGATTAGAATTCACATGTGCTATTTGCATATGTAGAAATACAGGGCAATTATAGAACTTGATGAAAAAATTTAAGGTTCACTCTTCAAATCAATTTATTCCATGTCGTCTCTTGGGAGAGTAACTCAAATCCTTATAATTCCATAATTAGATAGGAAACATTTTCTGATTAAGTTTATAAAACCATTATGGAGTGAGTCTTAAACATCCTCTTAGGAGGCTGGGTCTGTAAGGTCAGTTGGTACAGTACCCGACTAGCATGTACATGGCCCTGGGTTCAATCCCCAGTATTTTGTAAGCCAGGAATTGTGGGACTGTTGACCCTGTGGCCAAACATGCAGCTGTAGAACTGATGGTTCCACTGCCACCAGGTGGTTATGGAGCTTCTGGCTCCCATAATGAAATGAGCTGAAGAGCCAGCTGTGGGGCTGATAGCCCTGCAACCAAACACATGTGCAGTAACAGCCCAGGGACCATGTAAGGTGGTGCAAATCCACGAAAATACATTTATTCTATGTAACAGGGAGCTTGTGGTGGTTTGAATGAGAGTATCCCCGATAGGCTTCAAGTACTCAGACATTTTGTCCCCAGTTGGTGGCGCTGTTTGGGGAGGTCTTAGAAGGTGTGGCCATGCTGGAGGAAGTACGTCACTGGGGGCAGGCTTAGAGAGCTTAACAAGTCCTGCTAGTCTCCAGAGGCTCTCTTGACTTCCTGTGCTCCTTGCTAGATGTGACCCTCGGCTTTCTGCTCCATCTCTGACCACCATGCCTCCTGCCACAATGGACTCTAATTCCCTGGAATCATCAATCATAAGCTCAAATAAACTCTTCCTTATATAAGTTCCCTCGGTCATTGTGGTTTTATCACAGCAACAGAAAAGTGACTAATACAGAGCTTATACCGGTTTGGGGCAGGCAGCTGTTATATCGTGTGACATCGCCTTCCAGTGGCCAGTCTTAGACCTCCACAGGATCACATGTCATCCCAGCTTGTGGAGTGTATTCAGACAAGCAAGCTGCCTCATGACTTCTGAGCAACCTAGCTGAAAACAGAGCGTGCCCTGCATCCTTTGCTCCACATAGTGCGCTAAGCAGATTGGTAGCCTGCACATGCTCAAGATACATCTGAGTCCAGGATTGCTGTCCCACATCTCCCTTCTGTTTTTGCCTCCACAAGCTCAGAGAGCATGATAGTAGTGGTGGTCAATTTGCTTTGTCTGGCCCGAATGGCCATGACTATTTTGTAAATGTGATAAGCAACTCTAATGATCAATGCCCATGTGAAAACCAAATATGGGGCAATTAGTAAACATAAGCAATAAAGATAATTAATGTCCACGTGACCCCAATTAGCAAGGATCTGTGACCAATTCTGGTACAACCCAGAGTCCCCAAGTCTAGTTGCCTACACAAACATGCTGATCAAATAAAAGTTCAGTCAGTTTCTGCTGCAGCTCATTTTCCTGCTGAAGGATGTGGCTTCCCTTTGTGCTTCTGAGGCGACTGCTCCTGTAACCAAGGATGACTGATGGCCTCTCCAACTCTTTTGTTACATGATGAAGGGTGACCACATGTTCCAGCCTTGTCTGCTTTTCCCAAGGCATGGTCAGATCAGTGGAAACCATAATATTGATGGAATGAATACTATATAAATATAGGATATAAATAAAGTCAGTAGCATAGTGGGCTATAACACAGTTAGAAATATGACTGTGGTAATTTCCTTTTCACCAGTTTAGGTGAGGAGTTAGTTAGAAGGAGCCTGATAGGGAGCCATTATCATCATAATTGACTCCTCTCAGGGAGGAAGGGCGATTGGATTTAAGTACTCTCGTTAGGAGAAACTGATTGTAAGGTGAGGGCCCACAGTTGGATTAAGGGCAGATTCATTTCCAATATCAGAGGCAGGATGCCAGCCCAAGAGGATGCCACCAGAAACTGGTTGAGCACATGGGGCACCATCCCCCATGGCCTCAAGCTCTTTGCCTGTGACCACAGTGTCTTGAGGTCCCCCAGTGTCACCCTACCGTGGAGTAGCAGTCTCCTGGATTTCTTCCTCCCCTTCTGGATGCTCAGACGGGCCACCTTCTCTGCTGGTGGTTCTTGGTCCATCTCTTGCAGTCCAAGGACCAACATTTCTTGCTGGAACCCAGATGGGGTGGGGATCTTCTGGATTGCTTCCGGTGTCCGTGTTCAAAGGCACCAGTTGTGGGGTGTAGACTCCGAGGTTGGACAGGCTGAAGAGGGCAACTGTGCAGCCCTGTGGCCAAACATGCAGCTTCGGGACTGATGGTCCTGTGGCCAAACACACAGCTATGGAGCTAATAATTCCATGGCCAACACACAGCTGTGGAACCGATGGTTCCACAGCCAAATATGCAGCCGAACCCTGGCCACCTAAGGTCGGGCGTGGCTGACGGACTCCAATCAGAGGGCCTGCCAGGTTTGTCTTCATCCAGAGGTACCGTTTTCCCCCCTACTTAACTCCTCCTCTCTCTCTCTCTCTCTCTCTCTCTCTCTCTCTCTCTCTCTCTCTCTCTCTCTCTCTCTTCCAGACCCAGTCACTCCCAGTGTGCCACTCACAGCCACTGAATTTCTCTGGTCTCCGTGACTGTTGATTTATGGGCATGATTACTGAGCGAATTCATGCCCACTCGAGGGATGGACCTGTTCCTCTGATGCTCTCAAGTCTCATCCCCCAAGTCTCTCTGTCTCTGTCTCTGTCTCTCTCTCTCATCCCTCTTTCTCCCTCCCTTCAGAGTGGTGGTCACCTCTCCCAGAGTCGCCCAGGGGCCTCTGGGTCCTGCTCTCTGTTCAAAATCATCCCAGAACATTGAATGACTGTCTGGCCTCCAGGACTTCTCCTTACTTTGGTCAGTGGGACACCACCTGAAGTGCAGAGAATTCATTTGGGAACTCCAACCAGGCAGGGACAACACATCCTGGCTGGTCATTTCCCACTGCACTGTGAACCCTCGCTCCTCCTCTCTCCTTTCTCTTCCTTCTCACCATTTATTTCCTGATGACTTCTTGCAACCTTACTGCATTTAGCTTAGGAACTTTATGAGTGCCTCATCATAGAGTGTCCCAAGAAAAGAGGCATTCTTTCCCTAAACCCTTACAGGGTGCATGTGTCAGGGGAATGCCCCAGGGTGTGCAATGACCTCATAGGGAAACATATAAACGTATAAACATAACCTGTTCCTAGGTGAGAAGGAATCTTATCAACTGGCCCGGAAGGCACACATAAGGGCTGATCTCCCAGTGTCTTGAGCCACCTCACCTTTCCTTGAACATGTAGGACAACCCTGAGACTCAGTGGAGAGAGAGAAGACGGTCTCAGGGTGAAAGCTGAGAAAGTCCATCCCCAAAAGCAGCACACAAACCAGATCCAAAGCACATATCCCCAGGTAGCATAGAGAGGCTTGCAACTTGTACCTTCTCTTCTTCCTCCTTCTACTTGGAATCCTAAGGACTTGCCCTCCTGAGACTTGTGGCCTCATCTCCCTCTTCTACCCTCTTACCTAGTCTAGCTTTTTCTCCTTTTCTCTGCCTTCAATATGGGTTCCTCCCATTCCGGGCAGTCCTCTCTGACTCTCCTGGAGTGCCGACTCCACTCTCTACAACCTGTGGGACTCCTGCAAACACTTAAACCTAAATGCCTTAAGTTCCTTTATACTACCACTTGGCCTCAGTGTCCCCTGTACAATAAGTCTGAAGGGCCACTAGATGACAGTCTAGACTTCCAAATTCTTAACGATCTTGACAACTACTGCCATGGCTCAGGCCAATGGTCTGAATTGCCTATTCCAGGGCTTCCTGAGCTTCGCTCACATCCCAGTCTGTGTTCCCCGTGTTCCTTTCAACAAGTCCTCATCAGAATGGGGGGGGGTGCCCCAAAATTCTAAAAACTTATTTATTTGGTGGCCATACAAAGTTTCCTACAGGTGATCAGAATTTGGATGCTAGTCAGGCGAGTTTTGGGCCATAAACCACTCGGTTCTGAACTAAAGGAAAAAAGGTTTTAAAAGGCCTATTTTTTGGGCTTTTCTGTTTTGTTTGTTTTTTTTCCCCCACCATGGGTTTTCTACATTGAGGGGGGAGAGAACAAATAGAGGGGGGTGAAATTTGAATCTCAGGCCCATGGTCTAACAAGCAGTGCTTAGACCATGGGGTTTCCAGGGCAGCTGATTTCCTTAACTGGATGCAAGCATTTTAAATTTCAGGGAACAAGCAGAGTCACACTTCATGCTCAGACAAGATGTGTGCTCTCAGAGCAACAGCCCAAGGATGCATGCACTAGACACAGCTCCCCATTTATTTCTGCTGCCTTCAGAAGTTTTTTTTCCAGCAACAGCTTGTATCTAGGAATGAAGAGATACAAAGGACATTGCATAGCTTTTACAGTTACAACAGGTGAGTGACATGGGCTCCCTTGGTTTGAGACCATTCATTCCTTTGCTTTGCTTTCATATTTAGGGTCTACACACCCTGCCCCTCCACTTCATTGGTTTTTCTCTATCCTTTAAAATTTAATTCCTTTCTCTTACCTTCATTTCACTCAGCTTCTTACTCGCTTTTAGAGAAATGGTTTTACTTTTTCCACTCACTGCAAATTTATTCCCAGGTTTTCTGTCTCCTAAGGACCCTCAGTTTTCCAAAAGTCATATTCCAGCCCGGCAACCCCCCAAACCCTCCCTTTTACCCCTGGCATCACTGTCACCCCCATAAAACTTATCATAAACCTCAAATCCAAGTTCTTCCTCTCCCTCTTCTGCCCACATATGACCACCATTTTCTTCTGTAGTTTAAAAACTCCCTGTAATATCATGTTTTTTTTAATATATTTCCATGTGTTAAGAGCTAATGTATTTCCATGCAGAGAGATCTCACCTAATTATATTAATTTTCTTCAGGTGCTACTTGTCTCAAGGCAATTTTAAGTTGTGGCCACTTAATGTTTTCTTTCATTTTTGTGTGCAAGAATTGTTAGTTTACAGCTGGGCCTGGTGCTGCACGCCATTAATCCCAGCAACCAGGAGGGAGAGGCAGGCTGATTTTTGTGAGTTCAAGGCCAGCCTGGTCTACATAGTGAGTTCCAGGACAGTTGGGGCTACAGAGAGACCCTGTCTCAAAAAGACCCCCCCAAAAAAAGAATAAGTTAATTTAAGTAACGATTACTTCTGCTCCAGTGTACAATTTATTTCCACGTTTAGATATGTTTTATATGTGGGGATATTTGACCAGTAGGGCTTTTGTGAACAGATAGGTTTGTCTAGGTGCATACCTTTGCCAAGCCTATGCAAAACATCTCTGAACATTTGGAGAGAAATGGTCATTTAGAAACTGCTTCTAAGCTTGCAAGGATATACCAAAATTTATACTTTGTAATACTATATTTGAGGTAACTGTTCAATCGATATATATAGGAATAAATATTAATTACTTAGTAAATCTTCACAACTAATGGTAAATCTGTTTATGAATGTTATGTCTCATGGTATAAATGAAACAAAGATTTGAAGGTTAATAAAAGGATAAAGATTCCTATATAAAATTAAAATTGTGGACTATTTCCAGAATAGATGAAATAATAACATGTTTAAGCTAGATACAGAATTGTCATTAATTTCTGCACCTGACTTGTACTGCACTCCCAGTAACAGATTTGGATTAAATAGACACAGACAAATATTGGGTTACCTCTGGCTACTGAATGATGTTTTTTGTTTCTCTGTATTATGCAAGTGTTACTTTGATATTTCTTTTGCCTTTAACAAGGTAATTTGGCTCAAGAGAAGCTAGGTTTTACCTCCCTGCACCAGCAGTATGCAGTACATAAGGAGAGAGTTTGGATGGGCTTGGTAAACCTCATCAGCTTATTTCCTGTCTGTCTATAGGTATGAGATACAACTGCTTCCTTCTGGAAAACTTCAAATCAGGATATGGGGGTCTGAGAAAGAAAAGAGACTGCTTTTGTTTGTAGTAAACAGTTTATATTTAAGGTAGGCCTGAAATTGTTTTAAATCTCTTTCGTGAGCTATGCCTGCTTAACCTGTAATTATAAATCTCTTTTCTAGTCAAGCTTTATGCAAAGCTGCTTGCATTTTGTTCAATCCTTATGTGAGTATTATACAGTAGCTAAAAGTATCAGGCAGGTGTAACTTAGCCTTCCTGGATGGTTAATGACCACACTTAATGCCCATACCAATTTGACTAAAGGAATTTAAGGGACAACTTTGTTCCTTGCCCTCTGAAGTCAACTATGCCCCAGGGGACTATGGGGGCATCTCTTGAAATGTCCAGTGACTGGGGCGAGTCTCCTGTCTTCTTGTTCAGAGTGGTCATGGAGGCACTAAAGGAGCTCAAACCAGTGTCCAGTCTATAAAGCGGAAGGTCAACACAGAGGAAAGCAACCTCATGCTTTGAAAGGGAAGCCTGAGCCGGTCATGGTGGCGCACGCCTTTAATCCTAGCACTTGGGAGGCAGAGGCAGGTGGATCTTTGTGAGTTCAAGGCCAGCCTGGTCTACAGAGTGAGTTCCAGGACAGCTGGGGCTACAGGGAGACCCTGTCTCGAAAGACCAAAAAAAAAAAAAAAAAAAAAAAAAAGAAAAGAAAAGAAAGGGAAGCCTGGTCAAGCAAGACCTGACTTTGTCATTGCCTTAGATTGAACTGGTAAAAAGAAAGTTAAAAGGAGCCAGGGGCTCCCCCCTAAAACCTGAGTGACCCCTGAGGACCAGATCCTCAACTGATCTAGAGAAAACAAAACTTGGCTAATTTGGGCAAACTGTATGGTCTTAAACACACAAAAGGAAAGTATAACCAAATATTGTAATAGTATGTTTCCTTAAAAGCCTGAGAGATTGCTCCCCAAACATTATGCAGCTTAAATTCATATGAGTCATTGTTTAGCAGGTATAGAAATTCAAATCTTGGCCTTGTTCAACAATGCTGTACTGCCTGCAGCCAAAAAGAACAAATCTGCCATTGTTGTCAAAATTAAATGATGAAATTTCTTCTGTGTGTTTAGAAGCTACTCAAGAGGGAATTCACACTGTGACTATCAAAATGTCTGAAAAGCAGATCCTGAGTGCAGCCATCATGGCAAATGAGAAATAAGGAGAAACCCAACTAACAGATGCTTTGGAAGCCCTTGTCAAGAAATTCTAATGGATTTTTAAATTGGACATTCAAATTCACCCTATTCTTACTTCTCCTGGTTCCCTGCCTAGAACATGTGCCTAAGTACTCTTGCCTTCACTTCTCCTTCACAGGCACCAGTCAAGGACTTTGTTTTCTATACTTTTGGGGGTATAGCTATACTTTTGGAGGTCCTTTAGATAACCCCACTGAAGGGATAACCCAGTGGCCACACACACACATCGTCCTGGCTCAGCAATGAAGAAGTTAGAGTGGACAGTGCCCCAATTCCATATTGGCAAATTAAGGTTACCTATTCAGAGGAAGGGCCAACAAAATAGGAGATAGAAATTAGCTAGGCAGCTTAAGGTTGAGACTCCCCAATTAACCAGTTTCTTTCTCAGCTTAAGAGCTGGAGATTTCCTGGATCTGCTAGTAGACTTATCCTTGCCAGCATCTAGAAATGTATAGCCATCAGAAAGGGAGGTGTCTGTGCTGTTCTATACAAATCAATCCAGCACAGTTAGAGAAAATGTGAAGCTGCTGTCAGTACTGGATAGTAAAATGCCAGGCAGCTGATTTGGAAAAATAAAGGCCAGAAGAAAATTAGTCTTTCTGAAAGAGCACCTGGAAGACCTGGGGACCCTGCCTGTTCCCATTTAACAGAACCCATAGTCCTGATTCTATTATTCCTCCTGATAGGGCCATGTATAATAAATGTGCTCTGTAAATTTATCAAAAATCAGTGGAAGCCATCAGCCTTCATATGATTTGTTAAGAGTATCACTGAGGCCGGGCGTGGTGGCGCGCGCCTTTAATCCTAGCACTTGGGAGGCAGAGGCAGGCGGATCTTTGTGAGTTCAAGGCCAGCCTGGTCTACAGAGTGAGTTCCAGGCCAGCTGGGGCTACAGGGAGACCCTGTCTCGAAAAGACCAAAAAAACAAACAAAAAAACAAACAACAAAAAAAAAAGTATCACTGAGTTCTTCTCAAATAAATGTAAGGGATTATGTTGGTGAAATGGGGGTGGGGGATATAGTGGAAACGGTGAAATAGACTTTGTGGAAATAGACTTGGTGGCCAAAAATCTTACAGTGTTAGAGTAATGGAGAAGACAGCCTGGAACCTTTCCCCCTGCCTCCTGTGGTCACCCTGGACAGCAGCCTTTGTTTAACTAGGATGCCAACAGTCCTGTGTAAACCAGGATGTCACATTTCTGTGGCCTTTGATGTTATCTTTTATCTGTAAAACAGGACGCCACATTCCAGTGGCCTTTGTGTTTGCCTGCTACCAGTGGCTTAGCCCCTGGCATGAAATAAACTCCCTCTCTTCACCTAACTAATTATTTTCCCACATTTCCTTCGACTGAATCTTTGAGAAAGGGCCTTGTTATGAAGGCCAGGCTGGCCTAGAACTAGCAATCTTCCTGCCACAGTCATCTCTCAAGTGCTGGGACTCCAAATGTGTGCTACTACACTTGCCAACATTATCTTACTTTAATGAGAAAAGAGTGTTTTGAACTTAAAATGTGAAAACCAGAATCAGTTTGCTTATTTCCCCCAGTGAAACACATTGCCATAGTCTCTTTCCTTGTGTTGAAAAAAAATGTCTGTAATTACAGCCATTCTTTTTTAAGGCCTCATCACTTCCTGTGTCTTTCCCTTTGTGCCTGATTAACTGAACGCTGGCTGTGCACAGTCCTGGTCCTGGTGTGATAGGAAGAGCTTTTATTAAACACTGGGCATTAGATCATTTTTCCTTCTACTAAAAGCCCCATGCTAAAACAAGGCTCTACACGTCCCTTTCCAAGAGAAAAATTATAATTGAAATGGAAATATACTGCACAATCCATAATATATTGCTCTGGAATATGTTTAACTCCTCTTCTAATTTTACCAAAGGAAAAGTCAGGTGTACTTACATCATTTTTGCCCCAGGGCTAACTCTGAGGCTCCTCCCTCCTGGCCTGCTTTTCTTATTGGAAGGAATGGGGGACTGCTCATTCTTTTCCTAGGAAAGAAAAATCCTCTCAACAGAGTGTTGAGAAGCCAAGTGGGTAACATTTAATTGTTATACAATATGATATCTGGTAGAAATACAGTAACTTGGAATAAAATATTTGCTTTTTTTTTTCTTTTGGGACAAAAGAAAAAAAACATATATTTTCACTATATATCTCTGGCTGGCCTGGAACTCGCTATGGAAACAAAACTGATTCTTTTGCCTCTGCCTCCAGAATCTGTGATTACAGATATGTGCTACTATGCTTGGCTTTGATTCTGAAATTTTTGTTTTAAAAAGGGGATGGTCCTATCTTTGCCAAGAGGTCTAGATACTACCTCGGATCTTCAGATTTTAGCTTATTTGTTAAAAAATTCATTAAGCACCTACCATTAGTTCACTGAACCAGTTGGGGATGTTTCTTTTTTTCTTTTCTTTCTCTCTCTCTCTTTTTTTTTTTTTTTTTTTGTCCCCTTTTTTTTTTTTTTTTGCCTTTTACAGGTGCCTCCCTAAGCGCTTGGACTAAAGTTTTCTTTTTTTTTTTTTTATTTTATTTATTTTTATTTATGTGTATGAATGTACTGTCTGCATGTAGGTTTTGTGCACCCGTGTCGTGCAATGCCGCGGAGGTCAGAAGAGGGTGTCGGATTCCCTTGGAAGGAGTTCTCCTGGAGTTGGAGTTACAGACGTTTTTAGCCCCATGTGGGTGCTGGGGTCCCTCTTACAAGAGCAGTCCAGTCGGCGCTCTTAACCGCTAGGCTATCTCTCCAGCCCCTGGACTAAAGTTTTCTTATGGTTGTGGTGTGTATCTGTAGTGGTGAATGGCAGCTACTGGTGCTGTATAGTCCACAATTTCATGGTTATAAATGGTCACTGCCACCATGGTATCTGAATCTGGGAACTTCTGGCAAGTCTTGCTTGAACTTCCACTCCTTTAAGGCTGGGCAAAATACTCNTCGTGCTCTTTTTCCACAGTCGCGCAGTCTTCTTTCTTTTGCATAGTATCTTTCTTCTGCTAGAGATCACTCTTGAAGGGTAGGAATTTGTCTTAATAATGCAGCCCTAGTCCCTAAAAAAGTTAACAGAACAGATCACAGTCTCAGTGCTTCTAAGGTTACAATCTCACAGGAGCAACCTAATTATAAATAGTAAGGTGCTGCGGCTGGGAGTCCTCTGGAGCAGATAATAGCCATCTCTAATTCCTCCTCTGTGAAGTCTCTATTCAGATCTTTGCTCCATCTTTTGAGTGATTCATTTGTTTTCTTTCTTCTTTGTTTTGTTTTTTTGTTGTTGTTGTTGTTGTTGTTTATTTTATTTTTATTTATGTGTATGAATGTACTGTCTGCATGTAGGTTTGTGCACCCGTGTCGTGCAATGCCGCGGAGGTCAGAAGAGGGTGTCGGATTCCCCTGGAACTGGAGTTCTCCTGGAGTTGGAGTTACAGACGGTTTTCAGCCGCCATGTGGGTGCTGGGGATCGAACCCGGGTCCTCTACAAGAGCAGTCCAGTCGGCGCTCTTAACCGCTAGGCTATCTCTCCAGCCCCTGGACTAAAGTTTTCTTATGGTTGTGGTGTGTATCTGTAGTGGTGAATGGCAGCTACTGGTGCTGTATAGTCCACAATTTCATGGTTATAAATGGTCACTGCCACCATGGTATCTGAATCTGGGAACTTCTGGCAAGTCTTGCTTGAACTTCCACTCCTTTAAGGCTGGGCAAAATACTCCTATTATCTGCTCCAGAGGACTCCCAGCCGCAGCACCTTACTTATTTATAATTAGGTTGCTCGTGTGAGATTGTAACCTTAGATAGCACTGAGACTGTGACTGTTCTGTTAACTTTTTTAGGGACTAGGGCTGCATTATTAAGACAAAATTCCTACCCTTCAAGAGTTGATCATCTAGCAAGAAGAAAGATACTATGCAAAAGAAAGAAGACTGCGCACTGTGGAAAAAGAGCACGAGAGGTACTTTCCTCATCTGCTTAGGTTTATTAAACATTGAAGGCTTGCTATCTAAAAAGAAAAAAATTATAGAAATAGAATAATAGCCATCATTAGCAAAAAAAAAATCAACGCAGTATTAAAATTTGATTTTTCCAGGAATAAAGACACGGAAAATGAAGACTTATATAAATAGAATACAAAGAATAAGGGCCCAGCTCATTCCAAAACTCCAGTATTCTTTAAAGCCGGCCTGGGTTGTAGTTTTGTGAAGTAGCATGAGACATACATAAGCATCAGCTTATACAACTTCTGCAACCAGATGGTGATCTTGTGGCCTTGAGTCACTTTTTTATATTTGACAGTCTCATACATACATAAATACAATATATTGTGATTTTATTCACTTCCCCCATGTTTAGTTTCTCTTCAATTGCTGTGTCAAAACCGTCTGACAAATACCACCTTGGGGAGGAAAGGGTTTATTTAGCTTACATCTCCCGGGTCATAATTCATCACTTAGGGAGCCCAAGGAAGGAACTCAGGGCAGGAACTTGGAGGCAGGAGCTGAAGCACAGGCCATGGAGGAATGCTGCTTACTGGCTTACTCCCTAGCCCATGCTCAACCTGCTTTTTTATATAGAACAGAACCACCTACCCAAGGGTGGCACCACCCACAGTGGGCTCAACAATCAAAATTACCACAGACCTGGCCACAGAGCAGTTTAATGGAATCAATTCCCCAAGTGAGGCTCCCTCAACCCAGGTGTTTCAAGTTGACACTAAAGCTATCCAGCACACCCCAATACTCTCCAGAGGCCCCTCCTTTTCCACCTACACCCCCCTAGGGGCTACACCATTAGAGAAAATGACACGCTCCTCCTCTTCCAATCATTAACACTCACTGCTCTTTAAGAAGGGATGCGGCCTCAGGGACACCTCCTTTATCCATAATAAAAAGTTGGAAGGCCCAATCTTGTGTAGGAATCCAAGCTGCTATGCACTCATGGCTCCAATAGCGACTTCATACATGACTGGTGGTTCCATGATGCCCTTCCGCAGCATCTCCAGTTCTTAAATTCTTTCTGTCCTATCTGTTGTGCTGTTCCCTGCTTCGTGTGTGGTGTGCTTGACTGATGTCAAGTTTAAGGCTCATCAGTCACTTTTGCTTAGCACTATGACATACCAGTTTCTGCATTGTCACCTTCTGCAAAAAAAGGAGCTTCTCTGTCTCAAGCTGAGAAGGGCACTAGTTTGCCTGGTAGGGCGTGTGTATGGGAGAGTGTTGAAATGTTTTTTCTGAATCTGTCCTTGATTGTTCCTTATGCATAAACAAAATATTGGCTAATCAAGAGATACCACTTTTTTTCTTTTAGAAACAGGATTTTGGGCTGCAGAGATGGCTCAGTGGTTAAGAGCACTGCATGTAGAGGCTAACAACCTGTAACCCCAGTTCCAGGAGCTCCGACGCCCTCTTCTGTCGTCTGCACGAAGCAGGTGCACTTACATATATAAATAAGCAAAACGCATAAAAATAGAAAATAAAAAATTCGAACAAAACAAAACCCAGAATTTTACTATGTAGCCTAGGCTAGTCTTGATCTTGTAATTGACTGGACTCAGACTCCCCGGCTCTTGTTTTACAGGTGTGTACCCCCATGCCTGGCGGCATCCTTATTCCTCATTCCTATTCATACCTCGCATTTTAATGTCCATTATGCGTCTAGGGCAGGAATCAAATGTATCTCTTCCCCACTCTTTACATCTCGCTCTCTAGCCTTTAGACCAGAGCAGATCAGCTTCCGGGGCCCAACCTCCCAGCCCTACACGTTGGCATCAACAGCTGGAAGCTATAGGCACCAGCGTTCCACTACGTCAGAACTACATCTCCCGGAAGCCTTTTCGCGCCCCCTTCGGCGTGGCGCATGGCCTGCCGGGAGCTGGCCGGGAGGTGGCGGCTCGGCCCAATGGGTGCGGGCTCCCGAGGAGAGGGTGGAGGAGAAGAGGCGGGCCGGCTGGCGGTGGGTCGCGTCCCCATTCATTGCCGCGGCCTGCAGGGCTGGGGTCCCGCGTTCTCGGAGCCATGGAGGCCCTAATCCCAGTCATCAACAAGCTGCAGGACGTCTTCAACACGGTGGGCGCCGACATCATCCAGCTGCCTCAGATCGTCGTGGTGGGAACACAGGTGAGAGAAAGGCGGTGCTCGGCGGGCCGCGGGCCTGCGGCATGGCGGGAGGAGGCCGGGGCAACGGGCTCTGGGTTCCGGGCGCGGCCGCACAGCCGGGCCACCCGGGCGGCGGCGAGGACCGGTTCGCAGCGCGCTCCGGGCGGGCGGGCGGGATGCAGCCCGCGGGCGCATGGGGCCCAAGGGCACCTGGGGGACGTGCGGCCGGCCACCGCCGCTTCCTTCCGGCCTCTGGGCAACCGTGCAGCTTCGCGGTGAGGCCCGAGCGGCTCCCCTTCTGAAACGCCCAGGGAGCATTAGAACCTAGAAAGAAGACAATTAAAAATCCCGGGTGCACTTGGAGTTGTGTGGTCGTTAGGAAGGATACTCGAATTGTTCCGTTCCGAGCACTCTGATTTTTGTGTTCAGTTTGTGGTTGTGACCTAAATTTGGCCCGAGGTTCTTTTCGTGTGTCTGCTGCAGATCGGTCATAATGGAAGAAATGTTGAGGAAATAATAGAGAAGTGGAAGTTTGACACCCCCCCCCCCGCCCCCGCTGTTTTTGACTGAAGAGGAATCGCAGAATTGTTTATATTATTGTTCGGAGAAACGCGTTTTATGCATTACTTAGTATATAATTTTTTTATTTTTATTTTTTGGTTTGTTTTTGATACAATAGCCCCAACTGGCTCCAACTCTTCAGTCTTACTGGCGCAGGCTCTGGAGTGCTGGGATCATCCGCAAGCCTCCACGCCCTTTTAAGCGTATATATGTTTTTAAGTGCTCTTATTTGTTAGTACTGTCTTTTTTTTGGGGGGGGGGTGTTCTCATTTTTCCATTGTTTCTTACTACCCAATGGAAGTGTACGTTAACGAGAAGGAAGTAGAGAATATTGAGGATATATCCAAATGCTGCATTTCTAGGAAACCACACACATCAGGCAGATTATTACTCTTCATTTGGCTTTTAAATGGTTAAAGCAATAGAAATTACTTTGGAACCATTTCCTTGGTCTCTTACAGTATTAGTATAGACTCTGCTCATTCCTGGCTGGATATTCTAATCAATGCAGTGATTAGAGGCAGAATCATTCGACAAACCACACAGTATTTTATTGATCATATTTTGTTAACTTGGGTCATTTAGGAGGTCTCTAAATATTTTGAATGATGCGTACTGCTCACTGTAACTAGATAATATAAAACACTTGTAGTTTTAAAATCAAAACTGCTCTCTTTCTGTAAAGAAAATTGGAGGAGAGGATATAATTAAGTTTTCTTTTGCAGTTTCTTGGCATTATTAACTGTCTGCAGACCAGAAACTTTGCATGTACTTTTTTTTATAATTAAAAAAAATTTTTTAATTAATTTTATTTCTGTATGTGTATGAATGTACTGTCTGCATGCAAGTTTGTGCACCCGTGTCGTGCAATGCCGCGGAGGTCAGAAGAGGGTCTCGGATTCCCCTGGAACTGGAGTTCTCCTGGAATTGGAGTTTCAGACGGTTCTCGGCCGCCATGTGGGTGCTGGGGATCGAACCCGGGTCCTCTGCAAGAGCGGTCGGCGCTCTTAACCGCTAGGCCATCTCTCCAGCCC
>VZQC01014537.1:3036992-3121977 GCA_009823505.1 Rhizomys pruinosus
GGTAGTCATGCGCAGTCTGCAGGCAATAAGCGGAAGTCAGTGATCATGCTAATGAGTGCTCCAGATTGAAGCTCTCCCATTGGCTGGGAAATGAACTGGGTAGTTAGGCGACAAAATGGCGATCATAAGACCTGGCCAGGGTCCAAGGCGCCATTTTGGTCAACGTCTGCTCTCTACAACTAGCAGCTGGGCGTGGTGGTGCACGCCTTTAATCCCAGCACTCAGGAGGAGAGGCAGGCAGATCTCTGTGAGTTCAAGGCCAGCCTGGTCTACATAATGAGTTCCAGGACAGCTGGGGCTACAGGGAGACCCTGTCTTAAAAAAGACAAACAAAACAAAACAACCCCCCCCCACCTCACTAGCAGTGTAGGATCGTTCCAGTGTTCCACTCTCATTAGTATTTGATATCCCCTTGGGACATCCAAGTGACTTGTTCTGTCTGTGGATTTGCTTTTCCTCCTTAGTGACTAGAACCTTAAACCCTTTTTATGTGCTTTGGGGGTTATTGTTGAGTTTTAAGAGTTCTTTATAAATTCTAGATACTATCGCATTACCAATATGTGTTTGTAAATACTTCTTTCTTGTAGATTGTTCACTTTCAGAAAGTATTCTTGATTAATGACCTTCACTGCACAGGCACTCATAGTGCCTTAACATGTTGTCAAATCTCAAGTCCTGAAGGTTCACATTTAATGTTTTGGCTTGAACACTTGGATTGTTTTATATATATATATTATTTTTAATGTGTATGAGTGTACTGCCTGCATGTAGGTTGGTGCACCCGTGTCATGCAGTGCCGCAGAAGTCAGAAGAGGGTGTCAGATTCCCCTGGAACTGGAGTTAAAGACGGTTCTTAGCCACCATGTGGGTGCTGGGACTCGAACGTGGGTCTCCTGCAAGAGCAGTGCTCTTAACCGCTGAGCCATCTCTCCAGCCCCACATTTGGATTTTTAAGATTTTTAATCTGTTTTCATAAACGTTTTTGTCTGGGTCCAGCTTTATCTTTTACTTGTACTCCTCAAGCACCATTTGCTTAAGAGTCTTTGTCCACTGAATAGTATTGGCATTATTGAAAATCAGTTCACCATCCACCATGAATTTACTTCTGGACTTTGAACTGTTTTCTGTATGTCTGTTCTTAGGCCCTTGTCATACTGCTTTGATTACTTTGCTGTTTTTAGATTGTTTAGTTGTTTGGGGTCCATTGACAGCCCATGTGAATTTTAGCATTACCCTTCCTATTTCTATAAACAAGATGGTTGAGTCTGCAAATTGTGAATATTACAGTCAGTTTCTCTCTTTTTCTCTCTCTGTCTCTCCGGTCTAATTCTGTAGCTCAAGATGGCTTCAAACTCATGATCCTCCTGCATCACCCTGTTGCGTGGTGGGGTATAGGTAACATGTTACTTGGCTGATAGATTTTTTATTTTTTTTGGTATTTTTGGGACAGGGTCTGTCTCCCTGTAGTCCCAGCTGTCCTGGAACTCTAGAATTTTGATTTTTTTTTTAATTTTATTTATTTATTTTTTTTATGTGTATGAATGTACTGTCTGCATGTAGGTTTATGCACCCATGTCGTGCAATGCCTCGGAGGTCAGAAGAGGGTGTTGGATTCCCCTGGAACTGGAGTTAAAGATGGTTCTCAGCTGCCATGTGGATGCCGGGGATCGAACCTGGGTACTCTGCAAGAGCAGTCGGCGGTCTTAACCACTAGGCCATCTCTCCAGCCTAGCTGATAGATTTTTTTTTTTTAGCACCTTAAACTATCTCTTTTTTTTTTTTAGCTTCTGATGAGGGCTCTACTTCATTTGTTGTTGATCTTACTGAGATTTTCTTATATGTTGTCATGAGTAATTTCTTTGATTCTTTTTTGTTGATTTTCATATTTGTCTTTGCTTTTCTATAAATAGATTGTAATTTATCAAAATGTGGATTGTTTTGTGCTTTCCTACTTGGATGAAGTTCACTGAACTTCTTGTGTGTAGATTCCTGGCTACTTAAAAACTTTTCTGGAAAAAGTACAAGAGAGAGAGGGTGAGTTTTCCAAAGACAGGATCCTGAGGATTGAACCCAGGCCTTGTATACTGCCAGCCCCATAAAGTAGGAATTTTTGTGGATATTAATTTGATTGCCCCTATCAGATACCCGAGTCTCTTTCCATTGATGATCGAGAATTTCATAACTGATAAAAAAAAATACTCAGTTTAAAAAGATGTTATGGGCTGGAGAGATGGCTCAGTGGTTAGGAGCACTGACTGCTCTTGCAGAGGACTTGGGTTCAATTTCCAATACCCACATGGTGGCTAACAACAATCTGCAACTCCAGTTCCAGGGCACTGCATGACATGGGTGCACTTACACACATGCAGGCAATGCACTCATACACATAAAATAAAAATAATAATAAACTAAAAAAATAAGAAAAGAATATGTTAACCACAAATTATGAACTACTTTAAATGGCAAATACTTTAGAGAGAGTGTAGTGGCTGTAAGAAAAAGTATGTTAACTATTGTTCTAAGAATGTGATGAGAAAAATTTAAGCAAAACATATATATATATATATATATATATATATATATATATTTTTTTTTTTTTTTTTTTTTTTTTTTTTTTTTTTATATTTTTTTTTTTTTTTTCTNAAAAAAGAATCTGTTGTATTTAATGAAAAATGCAAACTCAGGAGTTAAGAATCAGTCTTGGTTAATATGTCATGGATGAACTGATGTTTGTTATTGATGAAGAGGGATGGAAATACAATAAAACCTCTTCAGTGAAAGTGCATCTGAGAATTGAAAGCACTGTAATTACAGTACTTGATTACCCACTACAGTTGTAATGTAGAAGAAACGACAAAATGACTGAGACCAGGCACATAGCTCATACCCTTAAGTGCTTGTTTAGGGATAGGAAATCAACTTTGGGAATAGGTGGCGGTGAAGAGCCCATTGCCTTGGGCTTGCCAGAAGAGTCCTGTTTTCAGAGCAAGCCAGCTGTAACTTTGTTCCTTTAGAATTTTCCTAGGATAGCTGTCCTATAACTTTCTGGAAAACATTTGTGAAGGCTGGACTTTAATGGGAAACAAGCACTTAATTTAATCAATTGTTGAAGAAGCCAATGCTGTTTACATTGAATCTAGATAAGAGGTAAAAAACTGGGGGCTGGAGAGATGGCCTATTGGTTAAGAGCACCGACTGGTCTTGCAGAGGACCCGGGTTCGATCCCCAGCACCCACATGGCGGCTGAGATCCATCTGAAACTCCAGTTCCAGGAGAACTCCAGTTCCAGGGGAATCTGACACCCTCTTCTGACCTCCGCAGCATTGCACGATATGGGTGCACAGACCTGCATGCAGACAGTACATTCATACACATAGAGAAAAATTAAAAATTAAAAAAAAGTGTTTAAAAAAAAAAAGCCGGGCCTGGTGGCGCATGCCTTTAATCCTAGCACTTGGGAGGCAGAGGCAGGCGGATCTTTGTGAGTTCAAGGCCAGCCTGGTCTACAGAGTGAGTTCCAGGACAGCTGGGGCTATAGGGAGACTCTGTCTCGAAAAGACAAAATAAATAAATAAATAAATAAATAAATAAATATAAAAAGAGGTAAAAAACTGGAAACTCTTAGGCATGTTTTGTTTGGTTTGCATGTGTCAAAAGATACATTAACAAGAAAGAAATCAATTGTGAATGTTTAATTGGTCTGCGTGTGTGGATACATATTAACAAGAAAGACATTAATTGTGAATGTTTTAAAAGTTGGTGAGTTAAAAAAAAAAGTTGGTGAGTTATTGAAAGGCCCAGATTCTGGGCTTTCCTTTAAGACAACAACAACAACAACAACAACAACAGCAAAAATAACATCTGACAGTTGGGTCAGTCCAGATTCCTACTGGCTGTGGAAAATGCCTGCCTTGATGGGTCTGTAGTACTGGGTACGTCTCCCCTGTTTCTAGTTGCCTTCCTTGTGCATTTATAACCACATAATGAGTTTTATTTTTTACAGGATGAAGAGGGTAATAAAATATTTTGTTTCTACATTTGTATAAAAAATGAGAAAGTTTGGGCTGGAGAGATGACTCAGTGGTTAAGAGCACTGCTGGCTGCTTTTCCAGAGGACCAGGGTTTGACTCCCAACACTCACAAGGCAGCTAACAACAATCCCTAACTCTAGTTTCAGGGGATCCAACGCCCTCTTCTGACCTCTACAGGCATTACATGACACAGGTGCACTTATACACATGCAGACAATACCCTCACACATAAAAAAATAAATAGGAACTGGGCATGGTGGTGCACACCTTCAATCCCAGCACTTGGGAGGCAGAGGCAGGTGAGTTCGAGGCCAGCCTGGTCTACATAGTGAGTTCCAGGTCAGCTGGGGCTACCTGGAACAAACTGTGTAGACCAAAAAAAAGGAAAGTTGAAGAGTACTCTGGTTATGTTAGTTCTGTCACTTGTTACTTGAACATGGTAGTTTATAATTTTTCTTTTCCTTTTGGAGAGTAGGGTGTGAATTTACCTTGCAGCTCATGCTAGTCTAGAACTTGAAATCTATTGCCTCAGTCTTCTAAGTGCTGGGACCATGTGTACACCATGCTTTACTGCATTATGAGTATTCTAAAAATCAGGGCATTTATCTATACAGTGAGAATTAGTAGCTGTGTTATAAAAGTGTTCAAATTAAATGAGCTTAGTTACATGAATGGTAGTAGGTATGTAGTTATATCTCAAAAAAAAAGACAAAAATGAACAATAGAATAGAAACAGTAGTGGCTGAAATTGCTGCAGCAACTTTTTTTTTTTTAGACAGGGTCTTTCTATAGCCCTAGCTAGTCTGGACTTAGTTACATAGACCAGGATGTCCTGGATTTCATAGAGGTCCACCAGTGTCATCTGCCTCCCAAGTGCTGGGATTAAAGTTGTGTGCCACCACACCTGACCTGAAAATCTAATTTGTGAAATAGAAAGAAACTTGGAATCCTTCCTTTACTAGAGATAAGAGTCTGGAAAGGGAGCTTTCCATACATGATTGGAAAAGAGCACTATATTAGTTACTTTTCTGTTGTTGTGATAAGACACCATGGCCAAGAGAACTTTTAGAAGGAAGAGTTTATTTGGTTTACTGTTCCAAGGGTAGGTAAGAGTCCATAATGGCATAGAGGCAGAGGCAGCTTGAGCAGAAAGCCAAGCGCTCACACATTCAAGCACAGAAAGCAGAGACTGGTTAAGGACTCTCAGAGCCACCCACAGTGACTGGCTTCTCCAGTGAGCCACACCTCCTGAAGGCTCTGTGATATTTTCCAAATAGCAACACAGACTGGGGTCCTGGTGACCAAATACTTGGAGCCTGTCGGTGGGGGGTACATTTGCATTCAAGTTATATAAGCACTTAGAGCAAATGACAAAAGAAACTTGTTCAGCAAGTAATAGGCAGAAGATCCTCAGAGCTGAATTACAGTTTCAAATCTCAACTCCTGGGCATAAATACTGAATTAAATATGCTCCTTATGTTTGTGAAATGAACTGAAAGCCAAAGTAATACAAAGTTCTAAATAGAGTGGGATTTAGGGTAGAGAGGGACAGGTTTCCCAAAAGGAGAGAATCACTATCATCAGGCCATTTAGTGAATAGATGTTGAACAGTATTTAAAATGTAGAGTTCTTGGGGAAATTGTGGTTCTAAATGTCTTTTTCTATTCATACTGTATTTTTAGGGAAGGAATGTCTATAGTTACTGTTCTGTTCCTGTGATAAAACACTGTGACCAAGGGAACTTACAAAAGGATCAGTTTATTTGAGCTTTTGGTTTCAGGGGAATTAAGAGTCCATCATGGAGGCAGGAGGGGCCAGAGCAGGAGCAGAAAGCAGAGACTCACATCTTCGAGCAGGCTAAGAGCTGTCTAAGCCCATGCCTAGTGACATACTTCCTCCAGCAAGGCCACACTTTCTAAGATCTCCCAAAACAGTGCTACCAACTGGAGACAAAAATGTTCAAGTACTTAGAACCTATGAGGGACATTGTCATTTAAACCACCATGGAGTGCTGTGGTTTGAATATAGTTATCAAGTGCTGGATGTTTGGTCCCTAGTGTGGTTAGGAAGTATTGGAACCTTTAAGAAGTAGGACCTTGTGGCAGGTTGTTAGGTCACTGAGATGCTGTCCTTCAAAGGTTTTAATACTGGTTTCATGGAGTTCTCGTGAGAAAGTTTTTTATTTCTGGTCATATACCTGAAGGAATTTGAGTCAGCACACCACAGGTAGTGTTTAATTGCTGCACTATCACATATGGTTAAAAGTGTATTTTATTGTGTGCAATGCAGTTTTATTGAGCTGTACAGATTGAAATGGTCATTTTTAGGGAACTGGATGGAACCAGAAATCATCGTGTTAAGTGAAATAAGCCAGACTTGGACAAATACTGCTTGTTTTCTTCCATAGGTGGACTCTAGATTAAAAAACATTTAATATATATATATATATATATATATATGTATATATATAGACATATGTATATATATATATATATAGACATATATATGTATGTGTCATGAAAGTAGAGAGGAAATGTATAAGGGAGAAGAGGAACAAGAAACAATGAGGGAATGAAAAGAAAGAAATATATTGTGTTTTCTCATATACAGAATCTAATTTTAACAGTATATAAGAAAGCAGATGGGGCACTATTTGGGGAAAGGGAAGGATAGAAGGGTGACAAGGTAAAGAAGGGGGTGAATGAGGAGAGTAATATACATGCACAAACGTGTTGTAATGAAACGTTAGTTCATAGAACTAAAACAAAGTTAAGCAAGGCTGTCACCTGTTTGCTTCCACATACTGTCTTTCACCTAAGGTAGGACCATTGATTAGTTTTCTCTCTTGGCAATTTGCATACTATCCTCTGATTTCATGAAGGCTTCCAGGTCAGTTCTAGCTCAGTTGCTTCAAGTGTGACCCATCTTTAGCGTTAGGATCTTACTTTCACGTTCTGGGAGGCAGTCAAGGGTTGTTATTTTTGGAATCTCTTGGATTACCTTTGTAATGGTGTAATTTCACTAGAGAAGACTGTTCAGACGTAAAATGAAGTAAAAAGAAAGTCTTTAGTCAATTTACGGCTACATACTGGATTTCAGGAATTAAACGTTTTTTTATTCCCATAGTTTTAGAGTTAAGTTTTAACTTCTGGGCTCAGCTGGAGCTCATGATATGGTGTGGCTATGGGTGTTCTTGAAGTGCCTCACCACACCTTGACCCATCAACTCAGAGGCTTTTCCAGCCTGGCACTCAGAGGTTTTTTGTTATACAGCCTTCAGCTTTAAATATGTACTTTTATATTTACTGTATGTGAATTTTTCAGTAAGACTTTCAACTTAAACATTTCCCTCTGGTTTTTCATACCATCTACGCATTATTTATCTCTCCTCTCCCCCATACTCTCCTTACTCCCTCTCCAGATGGAATACCCTTGCTTTCCCCTATTTCCCCCTTAATAATACCTGTATCTTTCTCTCCCTGTGGTTCATGTCCATTTTCCTACCTAGCTCCTGTGGAATACATCAGGATATATACTCACATTTAGGGATTTAGAACTAGGATCCACAAATGAAAGAGAGAATACATGTCACTTGTTTTTCTGAGTCTGTGTTACTTGATTTAGTATAACAGTTTCTAGTTCCATCCATTTCCCTGAAAATTTTATTATTTTCTTTTTCTTTGCCACTGAGTGGAAATCCTTGGTATAATGACTGCACTTCCATTGTCCGTATGTCAGCGGAAGGACCTTTAGGTCATTCCCATTTCCTAGATTTTCATTTCCCTAATTACTAAATACTTTTAAGGTGTTTCTTAAGCCATTGTTTCTTTTTGGGGGGGGGTTATTCGGCTCACATCTCCTTGGTCACAGTTCATCACTCAGGGAGCCCACTTTGACCAGTGGCCTTTCCTGGCCTCTCATAGTGCCAGGCCTCAGCTACTGTCTGTGACCCCTTCATGCTTTCAACACAGGAACCATATAGGAGACTCTTAGACACTACCAAGTCCTGCTTCTTGCTTGACATGGAGGCTTGGGTCCCTTCTGGAACATAGCTTCTGTGTGCTGACTCTGAAGAAATTCTTCCCAGAAGATTTCACCACAGTGATGCTGGTCTCTTGTTACAGCTGATTTTTCAGCCCCAGCTAACCAGCATCAATTGTCCCAGTAAAGCACAGGGTTCACTTCAGGTTCTGGTCTCTTGTTACTTACAGCTGATTCTTCAGCCCCAGCTGACCAGAGCCCACAGATTAAACAGTCCTAATGATCTCTGCTTCCCTTTGAAACTTCACAAGCCAGGCCTCCATCGTCTACAGCTCTTCAGCAAAACTGTTCCAAGTTCCACAGCAACGATCTTTGGGCATTCAATGATTTTTCTAGCCCAGAGTTCCAAATGCTTCCACAATCCTTCACCCAGACACCAAGGTCAGGTCTGTCACAGCAATAGCCCACTCTCTGGTACCAATTTCTGTTCTAGTTTGTCTTCAGTTGCTGTGACAAAACACTGACCGACACCAACTTGGGGAGGAAAGGGTTTGTTCAGCTCACATCTCCTGGATCACAGTTCATCACTCAGGGAGCCCAAGGCAGGAACTCCAGCTGGAGGCAGGAGCTGAAGCACAGGCCATGCTGTTTACACAGGAATGCTGCTTACTGGCTTGCTCCCCAAGCTGTTATTTCTTCTTTTGAGAGCTCTCTGTTTAGATCTGTGGCCCATTATTTATTTATTTATTGGTCTTTTTTTGAGATAGGTTCTTCCTGTAGCCCCAGCTAGCCTGGAACTCATTATGTAGACCAGGCTGGCTTTGATCTCACAGAGATCCTCCTGCCTCTGCCTTAAGTGCTGGGATTAAAGGCATGAGCCACCACACCTGGCTTTACCTCATTTTTTTATTGGGTCATTTGTTTTCTTATTTGTTTTTTGAGTTCTTTGACTATTTAAAAAGTCCTTTCCTGAATCTCTGTTTTGTAGGATATTGCCCAAGTATTCTTCTAACAGTTTCAGCATTTAGGCTTCACGTTGAGGTCTGTGATCCATTTGGAGTTAACTTGTGTAGGATGATAGGTATGTTTAAATTATTTCATCTTCACTTAACTTTGGTAGGCTGTATATATACAAAATTCATCCAAGAAATGGACATTTGAAAAGCCTGGCCAGAAAAATAAGAAGACAAAAATGAATATTGGGAATAAGAAAAACCCGACAAATTCTGAGAATATTGTTAGCTGTTAGGGCTATCTATTTGGAAATCAGCGAGAACGGTTTTGTCAAACTTAACAGGAAAACTTTGCTTAACTGATTTTATTTTATTTTATTTTATTTTTTTTGGTCTTTTTGAGACAGGGTCTCCCTGTAGTCCCAGCTGTCCTGGAACTCACTCTGTAGACCAGGCTGGCCTTGAACTCACAAAGATCCGCCTGCCTCTGCCTCCCAAGTGCTAGGATTAAAGGCGTGCGCCACCACACCCGGCTTAACTGATTTTAAATATAGAAAGGAAATAAAAGAAAGTAAGCTGCTTTGCTGAATGAGAAGCCATGAGCTTGGACAATGAAGCCTGAAGTCCAGTTCCGCAGATGAGCATCATGCTCTTCAACCTGACCTTGCACTTCATCCAACATTCCTATTCTGTATCACAGGGGAGTTTCCAGAGAGTGTCAATTTGTCCCTGTGTCCTCTGACTTCTGATTGGTGACCTCCTGAGGGCTGGGACTACAGTTGTTCACCACCCTGCCCAGCTTGTTGAAGCATTTTTTTTTTTAATTTTTTTTAAATTTATTTTTGTACGTGTATGAATGTATGTCTGCATGTAGGTTTGTGCGCCCGTGTCGTGCAATGCCGCGGAGGTCAGAAGAGGGTGTCAGGTTTCCCTGGAACTGGAGTTCTCCTGGAATTGGAGTTTCAGACAGTTCTCGGCTGCCATGTGGGTGCTGGGGATCGAACCTGGGTCCTCTATAAGAGCAGTTGGCGCTCTTAACCGCTAGGCCATCTCTCCAGCCCCTTGTTGAAGCATTTTTATTTTTTAATTTTTTTTTATTTTTTATTTTTAAATTTTTTTTTTAATTTAATTTTATTTATTTCCATATGTGTATGAATGTAGTGTCTGCATGCAGGTCTGTGCACCCGTGTCGTGCAATGCCGCGGAGGTCAGAAGAGGGTCTCGGATTCCCCTGGAACTGGAGTTCTCCTGGAATTGGAGTTTCAGACGGTTTTCGGCCGCCATGTGGGTGCTGGGGATCGAACCCGGGTCCTCTGCAAGAGCGGTCGGCGCTCTTAACCGCTAGGCCATCTCTCCAGCCCTTATTTTTTATTTTTAATAGCAAAAATCATATAAATAATTCAGTGCACTGAAATTTAGTTTCACACACAGAGTACTAGTTTAATTTGTAAACATAAACGTTGTTAATGTATAGTAATGGAATGACATCCTTGATCATTACATTAAAAATAAAATTAAAAATATAGTACTGCCTCATTTAAAGTCTAAAGTAACTGTATATTATTAGGCACCAATATTAATGCAGGTTTTAAGACCAGGTTGGCGCAATATCTTAAAAAGTAGAATAATTCTGGGAGAGTAGGGCTGTGTTGTGGAACAGTTTTCTCCTGGTTAAAACCTTCTATCTTGGAGGAAAGCTCGGTAAACAACAGGAAGGCAATAGGATCTCTGAAGGGGGAGGTTAAACCCAGGAAGATTAGAGGGGAGGTGAAAAGTTCTATCTGCTTGGGATGCTCATTAAGCTCAGGAAGTTCCTGAAGTTGACCAGGTTCATTAGGTTCCTTCCTTCCCAAGCATATAGAAGCCCTAAGGACTTGAGAACTGCTCTGAGACAGTGGAGCTGTCTAGAACACCTATCTAGAAGACAGTCTCCAACCTCTTTACCTGCTTGCAGGTTGTGCAGTGCACAACTTTCATGAACTGTCACCACAGTGGGGTAGGCTTTTGGTGATGCGTCCGTCTTGAGTAATTTCTGTTCCTGTTAACTAGTCACTCACCCATAGTCTGTAGGTAACCCCAGTAAAACTAATTAATTCACCAAGTTGGATTTTGGTGGTGTCCTTTCTTTGGTCTTTCATTGGTTCCATAATCTGGGGTGAGTAGATGTTTGTTCATGCCTCCTCAGGAATACATACATACATACATACATACATACATACATACATACAAGTACATACAGGCTGTCTTACGAATTTTACTTTGGGCATTTATTTTCTCTGATTTTGAATTGTTTTTAAAAGAATAAAAATTCAACTAAACTTCATTTCAAAAGTCTACTGTTTCCTTTAGCTTCTTTATATACTGTCTGTTAACAGAGAAAAAAGTATTTTGCTGTCTTGTATTTCTGTTTTCAGAGCAGTGGAAAGAGCTCAGTGCTAGAAAGCCTAGTGGGAAGGGACCTGCTTCCCAGAGGGACTGGTATTGTCACACGGAGACCCCTCATTCTGCAGCTGGTACACGTTTCACCAGAAGATAAACGCAAATCATCAGGAGAAGAAAATGGTAAATTTCAGAATTGGAGTAAGAATTATTTAAAAATACTCATATTTTGTTAATTTAGATGAACTTTTAAGTATTATTAGAAAATTAGAAATTAGTGGCTTTAGCAAAGTCAGAAATAACTGTGAAAAGCAGTATTCATCTTCCTTAATGTAAAAAAAGTAATTTTTAGCTGGGTGTGGTAGTACACGCCTTTAATCCCAATACTCAGGAGACAGAGGCAGACCATCTCTGAGTTCAACACCAGCCTGTTCTACATAGCAAGATCCAGGCCAGCTGGGGCTACAGGGAGACCCTGTCTCAAAAAGACCAAAAAAGTAATTTTGTTTGAAATGCTGAGTAAAGTTGGAAATAGCCCCTGGATAGTCCGTTTTGAGTAATTCATCTTAGTAAAGTGTTAGTAAAGGTATTTAGTAGAGAATCCAATGCAAGAGTCATTACATAGCAATCAGGTATTTAGAGGAAGAAGTTGGTTTTTTTCTTTTTTCTTTTTTTTTCAGTGCTAGGCATTGACCCCAAGGTCTTGTCATACTAGGCAAACATTTTACTACCAAGTCACAAACCCAATGCTTGTATTCTTGTTTTGTTGTTGTTTTTGAGACAGGAGCTTACCACATAGTTTAGCCTAGCCTGAGATCATGGTTCTCCTGCCTCAGTCTCCTAAGTGTGCTTCCATGCCTGGTAAGAAAATGTTTTCAAGTGTTTCTACCATGCCCAGCCAAAAAAATTTCTTCCTTTTTTAAATTAAAAAAATGAATTTATTTTTATTTTATGTGTACAGATCTTTTGCCTGCATATATATTAAGTGCACCTATGTTGTACAATGCTGGTGGAGGCCAGACGAGGGTGTCAGATTCCCCAGGAACTGGATTTACAAATGGTTGTTAGCAGCCATATGGATGCTGGGAACCAGAGTAGCCAGTTCTCTTAACCACTGAACCATCTCTCCAACCCCAAGGTTCCAATTTAAATAAAATCAAAATTTTAACACTGCAGTTTCACTTGCCCTTCTCTGACCTACCATGTGCTAACAAATTTTGATTCTTTTTCCTTCATCTAAGAGGAATATTATTTATAGGAAGAGTTTTTGCTATTTCTCTAGTGTAGTCCAGGCCTGCCTCAGACTCGTCATATGGCCAAGGATAACTTCAAGCTCTCGATCCTTCTGCCTTCATTCCCAAGTGTAGGCATGTGCTGCTTCATCCAGCTATAGAAAGAGTTTCAGTTTATAAATTATTACTAATTTTTATTCTCATAGTAAGGCTTGTATCTATATTTTTATCTGTATCTCTATTTTCATTTTTATTTATTTTTTTTATTTATTTATTTTTTTTAATTTTTTTTAAATTTATTTATTTTTATGTGTATGAATGTATTGTCTGCATGCAGGTCTGCGCACCCGTGTCGTGCGATGCCGCGGAGGTCAGAAGACGGTCTCGGATTCCCCTGGAACTGGAGTTCTCCTGGAACCGGAGTCACAGACGGTTCTCAGCCGCCATGTGGGTGCTGGGGATCGAACCCGGGTCCTCTGCAAGAGCGGTCGTCGCTCTTAACTGCTAGGCCATCCCTCCAGCCCCTATTTTCATTTTTAAAAATCCTTTCCTTTGCCACATTCTGGCTTAGACTAGTTAAACTCGGTTAGCTTATATTTTTTAATGTGTTATATGAATAGTAAAACCAGAGTATGAAAATATGCATTTTCACATGTAATTGGATTTAAAATTTTAAAAAAAAAATTAAAGAAATGCTGTTTTAAATTGCTTATGTATACATATATCCACCATTAATCATATTAGCAAGATTTGAAATGTTTGGGAATAATACATTCAGTATTTTTGTTTACTGTTGAGTTAGACTGTCTCATAAAAGCTTGTAAAATTGTTCTGCTTTTTAGATGGCTTTTGTAGCAAAGGACTCTGGCTATTTACCTGCAGAGATCTGTTTTCAGTGTAGTTTCCCTATTTTCTGATTTGAGACGGGATGGTAGTGTGCACAACAATGATGTTGCTTCTGTTCCTGACTTTTTTTTCCTTCAGTTATTTATAGAAGCTGTAAATGGTGATTGTTTTGTTTTTATTTTAAAGTATGAGAAAAACTTGTCATGAGCATCTGTGACCTTTAAACAGTAACTCTAGAATCATTGATACACTGTACCAGAGATATATAGGAACCTTTTAATTCTATTAGGTATCTTCTTGGCATATTATTTATTACTCTGTTTCTTTATTATTGATATTTTTGTTCATTTACTTATTGAGATATGGTCTTTACTAAGTAGCACTTAGCTGACTTATAATTTACTGTGTAGACTAGGCTGGCTTAAAACTTGTAGCAATCCCCATATGTCTATCACCCAGATTCTGGCATTACAGGTGTGCATCACTATGGCTAGGTTATTGAAAATTTGAACCTTGAATTTAGTTATTCTTGGGCTAACTTTGTGTCAACATATAGAATAATATTTTAGGAATTTCATTCTCACTGATTTCATCAAACACATTTACCTTAAACCAAGATTTTCAGAAGCTACATGGCTTTAGGTCTTTTTTGACTTTTTAATTTTCTTTAGCCACTTTGAAAGGCATGTGTCATGGAGAGATTGCTCAGTGTAGTGAAGAGCACTGGCTGTTCTTGAGATTATCTGGATTTGGTTCTCAGTACCCACTTGTTGACTAACAACTATCCTTAACTCCAGTTCCAGAGGATCAAATGCCCTCTTCTGACTTGTTGGCATTGTATAACATTGGTGCGTTCACATATATAAGGCAATATACTTATACACATAAAAAATACAGTACATTAAAAGGGGGGGGGACAAGTATCTATTAGAGACTTTTTGCAGATATGGGCAGTGTTTCCTTAGACAGAATTTTGCTTAAGAAAGGATATATACTCCTTTAATCCCAGCACTCAAGAGGCAGAGGCAGGCAGATTTCTGTGAGTTTGTCAAGGCCAGCCTCGTCTACATAGTGAGTTCCAGGACAGCTGAGGCTACAGGGAAACACTGTCTCAAGAAGATCTACCCCCCTCCCCAAAAAAAAGAAAGGGCCAGGTGTGTGGCACATGCCTTTAATCTTACAGAGTCAAGCAGATTGTTGAGTTCAAGGACAGCCTGGTCTACACAGCAAATTACAGGCCAACTATAACTCCATAGTGAGACCCTATCTCAAAAAAGAAAACAAAACAAAACAAAAAAATGGGGCTCTATATTTCCACTATAAATATGTCAATTCCTTGGTATCTCTTTGTATGTCCACTATGTTTTGTTGATGTGGTGTTAGTTCAGTAAAACTTCATCTCTTTGATTTTTCCTGAGGTTAGTGCCTACTATATGAGTGTGCATATTTATACTTCCACATGTTACACTTCCACGCACACAGTAATAGCTACTATTGTGTATAAAATAGATATTAATTTGACCACTAATTTCATGTTTTAGTATAATTCATTGACTTAAACTTTTATTTTTCGGGGGAAGGGAGTGATCAACCTGGGGAGTATTGTCTGGGGGGGGGGCTCAGAGGATAATTTGTGGGAGTTGGTTCTCTCCTTCCACTATCCAGGGGTTGTGAACTCTGGTCATCAGACTTGGCAGCATGGGCTTTTACCTATGGAGCTGTCTCCATCTTTATCTTTTCATCAAAAATAGGCCTTTATCCTTGGGACAAGTAATTCTAGTTTATCAATAAATCCTTTTAATCCAGAGGAAATTACAAACTATGAAGCAGATTAACATATAACTTAGTTAAAACACACACACACACACACACACACACACACACAAAACGTAACAGCTTGACATTGAGAGAGTACAGGAAGAAAACATTAGCAGAAAAAAAGCCATCAAAAATTTAAAAACAGGTGGAGCGATGGCTCCGAGGTTAAGAGCACTGGGTGTTCTTGCAGAGGACCTGAATTTGATTCCCAGCACACACTTGATGGCTAACAATGTTCCATAACTCCAGTTCCAGGGGATCCAATACCCTCTTCCAGTCCATTTTCATTGTACATGTGTGCACTTAAAATTCATGCAGGCAATACACTCATACACATTAAAAAATAAAAATAATAAAAACAGATACTTAAAAACAAATCCAAAACCTTTTTGTGTAAGGATTTATAAATAAAGCTTTTGGGGGTTTTATTATATAATAAAGACCCAAGTTATCAGTAATGTGTTAAGAGCAGTGCATTCATTCTAAGATGACATGGAGAAGTATAATTTTGAACAGGTCTCTGGGTTTGATGTATGTAATTATCAGGAAATCTGATTTAGCATTAGTCTTCTGCTAACTGGTTCAGACAGTTGAGGGGTTAGTATATAGAATTACAGAATTGTCCACTTTTTCATTGTTATCCTTACTTGTGTCAGTGTAAAATTAATTTTTTGTTAAATTCTTATTAACAAAACTAACTTCTGTGTTAGGGTGGGGTAATTTAGTTTGAACTTTGAACTTGACTTTCTCATAATTTTAGAAGAAATAAGTCAAACTTTTACCAAAATTCCTTTAGATGAAATCCAAAGGTGTAGTGCTAATTTAAAAGGCCAAAACTGAGCTTTGTATTATATACATTAGAACAATGTCAGCAGAAATTTGAGAGACTGAGTTAATTTTGGGGAAAGAAAATTTTGAACTAAAGCAAAGGTTTTGTGTTTTTTTTTCTTCTTGAATGCAAATACTTATGCTTTGTAGAATATCTTAAAAATATTGGTATAATTTAGCCTGATGTGGCGGCACGTGCCTTTAATCTCAGCATTTGGGATGCAGAGGCCACCAGGGACTACAGGGAGATCCTGTCTCAAAAAGACAAAAAAAAGTATAATTTGAATCTTTACTTCCATTTATTAAAGCAGTTAGTCATCCCTCCGAAGCAGTGAATAGTAAAAGAAGAAAGGTAAACTTAGTATTTCTGTGCAAGAGGCTGCACAAGTAGTATCGATGCCTTTTGGATTGAGGTCCTGAAAGTGAAGAGCTAATGTTTTGTGATGTTCTGCTAAATTCAATGTAAAAAGGGAGAATACACCTTATAAATGGTTAGTCATATCTAATAGGCTAGTTGTGTGTTCTTATTAATTCTTAAGCTTTTTGTTTTGTTTGGTTTGTTTTGTTTGGGGTTTTTCTTTTTTTTTTGGTCTTTTTGAGACAGGGTCTCCCTGTAGCCCCATCTGACCTGGAACTCACTCTGTAGACCAAGCTGGCCTTGAACTCACAAAGAACCGCCTGCCTCTGCCTCCCAAGTGCTAGGATTAAAGGTGTGCCACCACGCCTGGCAATTTTAAGCTTTTTAAAAAAATGGTACTATCCCCATCTTCTGATTTTAGAAAAGTAAAAAAATAAAAATAAATAAAAAATGGCACTAATATTTCTTGAGGGTCTTTTTGTTTGTTTGTTTGTTTGTTTTGTTTTTTGGTTTTTTTGAGACAGGGGCTCTCTGTAGCCCCAGCTGGCCTTAAACTCACAGAGATCCTCCTGCCTCTGCCTGGGATTAAAAGCATGTGCCACCACGCCCAGCACCTGAGTTCTTTTTTTTTTTTTTTTAATTTTATTTATTTCCATATGTGTATGAATGTACTGTCTGCATGCAAGTTTGTGCACCCATGTCGTGCAATGCCTCGGAGGTCAGAAGAGGGTGTCGGATTCCCCTGGAACTGGAGTTCTCCTGGAATTGGAGTTTCAGACGGTTCTCGGCCGCCATGTGGGTGCTGGGGATCGAACCCGGGTCCTCTGTAAGAGCGGTCGGCGCTCTTAACTGCTAGGCTATCTCTCCAGCCCCTGAGTTCTTTTTTTTACTTTTTTCTTTTTCTTTTTCTTTTTCTTTTTCTTTTTCTTTTTCTTTTCTATTTATTTATTTATTTATTTATTTATTTATTTATTTATTTATTTATTTATTTTTGGTCTTTTCTAGACAGGGTCTCCCTGTAGCCCCAGCTGTCCTGGAACTCACTCTGTAGACCAGGCTGGCTTTGAACTCACAAAGATCTGCCTGCCTCTGCCTCCCAAGTGCTAAGATTAAAGGCGTGCGCCACCATGCCCGGCCATTTTTAATTTTTTTCTATAGTAGACTATCACATGTGTTATCAGGCAAATTTTTCAATGGTAAACAATTTTAATACATGTAGAATTAGAAACAGTGGTAACATTATAGTGGAAATTGTTTACTGGAAAATGAAGTTAAGTTTTGAATAGTTAAATGCTATGTGCATTTGAAATGTAATGTTTGTACACATTTGAGTTTTTTAAAGGTTTTTAACTTTAGGGATAAGCACTGAACTTACTTTGTGCTGTTTCTCTTTAACTACAGACCCTGCTACATGGAAAAACTCAAGACACCTTTCTAAAGGTTTCCTTTATCCATTTGTTTTTGGCCCTTTTTCTATTATGCCTGCATGTGTGCTTATGTACCTGTACAGGCTGTGTGCATCTTTTTTCTTCCATTTTTATTTGCCTGTTCACATTGATTGCAGGATTTAGTGGTTCTTATTATTTTGGCATTGCAGTAAAATGCAGCCTTTTTTGCTGGTGAATTTATTTTATTTTTATTTTAAAAAACAAACCAAAACATGCTTGTGAAGGTAGTTGTTACTTTATATGACCAACTAAATTAAAAACATTTGGTATGTAGTACTGCCTCTGTGAGTTCTGTTCATCTAGATTACTCCAGTCCTCCAAAGAGACTTCTTGGAAGAAGGTACTAAGCTTCAAGTAGGTGAGCTAATTTCACTTGCAAAAAGGATCCAGTTCTACACACCTTTATCCCACCAAAGAAAGGACACACTTTTTCCTAAATAATTATGGATATCTTATAGTTACTTTTATTTCAATTTCAGATGGCTGATAACACATTAAATTAATATTTTAAACTTTGGAACTTGATGAAAGAAGAATAGCTGAGTTTAGGAGAAGTACCAGGAGGAGCGGACCATGATTAGAAACTAATGGAGAATGTCAAGTCCATGTAGTACATATATATATATATATATATATATTATATAATATATATATAATTTTTTTTTTGTTTTTTTTCTGGTCTCCATCTCTTTCTTATGTTATGGGAAAACATAGACTTGGGAGAAATCACCTTGACTGCATTATAGAACAGCTAGCACCCTAGTAGTGAGAGAGCTCCTTAAAAGGAATAAATAGTAACTTTAGAGGTAGCAAAAGGAACCAAATTAACAACACCAAAAACAGTAATAAACATCCAAATGGTTAGCTGTTTTATTCATATATTGCATGCCTATTTTAACTAAATGATCTGTACAAGTTATGTATGTTCTTTGAATTACTCAGTGGGATTCTTTTTTTTTTCTTAGCTTGTGCCTTAAATATTTTTATTGGATGAACTGCTTTCATGTGTAAGATGTTTAAGTTGTCTACTGTTTATTATCAAAACAAAATAGGAAGTGAACAATTATCTACAAAAACTAGATTTCAAGTTCTGGGAAGACTTGAAAGCAACTTGAAGTGAATCATGCTTTTGAATTACATGCTATAATATTTTAAATGTGAAGTGTGTATTTAACAGTTCCTAAAACACTTGTTAACTTGAAGGTAGTGAAAGAAGATTACCTTAAGTGTTACCTTTTAAAATTCCTAATTGTAAAAAGTATTTTCCAGTTTCTAAGAAACAAGTTTTTCTTTTTCTAGGAGTAGAAGCAGAAGAATGGGGTAAATTTCTTCACACCAAAACCAAGGTAATCACTCAAGAATATAGTGAAGACATAACATAGAAAATAATATTTTGTGGGCTGGAGAGATAGCCTAGTGGTTAAGAGCACCGACTGCTCTTGCAGAGGACCCGGGTTCGATCCCCAGCACCCACATGGCAGCTGAGAACCGTCTGTAACTCCAATTCCAGGAGAACTCCAGTTCCAGGGGAATCCGACACCCTCTTCTGACCGCCTCGGCATTGTATGACACGGGTGCACAAACCTACATGCAGACAGTACATTCATACACATACAAAAATAAATAAAAAAAGAAAAAAAAAAGGAAAAAAAAAGAAAATAATATTTTGTAAAAATAGTAGGTAATCCTTTCCTATTGGCAGTTAGCTTTTTTTTTTTGTAAAATAAATCTTGTCTCAGTAACATTTTTAACTGCAGTGGTTTAACTTGACCTGATGCTTTCCAATTGTGTTGTGAGATCAGGCAGCTTTGAACCAAATCTTAGAAAAGTGTGTGTATACAGTAGAATTTGTGAGTTAATTTTCTGCAGCAAATCAACATAAATTCTTTAAATGTAACCCTTGTCCCCCCTTTAAGAATTCCTGATTTTATTTTGAATATGGTACTTTTTGTCCCAATTTTTAGCTTTACACAGATTTTGATGAAATTCGACAAGAAATTGAAAATGAAACAGAAAGAATTTCAGGAAATAATAAGGTAGGCATCTTTTCAGATCTGGAAGTCATAAACAACAGTATCCTTGAACATTTCCTGAATGTTATATATGAAGTGCTCTGTAAATTCATAATCTTGGGTTTATTTTAGGCCCAAGAAGTTCAGTACTGTGAAAGCATTCTGGTATTGGGCGATATCCCAAGCCCTTTTAAAAATGTTGACACAGGGTCAGTTTTTTATTATTGTTACTATTATTATTTGGTATTTTTGAGACTCCTTTTAGTCCCAGCTGGCCTGGAGCTCGTTACGTAGACCAGGCTGGCCTTGAACTCACAAAGATCTGCCTGGCTCTGCCTCCCAAGTGCTGGGATGAAAGTTGTGGGCCACCACGCCTGGCCTCAATTTATTATTGTAAATTACCCAGACCTGGCCCGAGTTTGGGACCCTCCTGTATCAGCTTCCCAATTATCCTGCAGTTTAATTCTGTGCCATTAGGCTTGGCTTATGAATTCACAGTCTTCATCTTTGAAACAAATGTAGTATTTCATGAACATTAAATCTTGCTGGATATCCATCCCTTTTGGTGTAGAGAAAGGAAGATGTGAGTTCAAGGCCAGTTTGAGGATGCTGCCTCAAAAACAAAACAAAACAACAACAACAAAAAAGACAAGGGATGTAGCTGAGTGATAAGAGTATTTGTTTAGTTCAGATCTCTGGGTTGGATTTCCAGCCTCTCACACTAGCTTTACTTACTAAAAACTAGGTTGTTTTTTCACTTTTAAAGTGAAAATAAAAGGTAACAGTTAGCATGTGATTATATAATTTCTAAGGTTGTGAAAATATCATTGCCTCATGTAAATCTATTTTGTATCTTTTTTATTTCTTTTTGTTTTTACCTCTATATTGTATTATCTGGAAGCACATTTGGTGTATCTTGTAGTATAATACTGAGTACATTCATTACCAGATTGTGAAAGTTATTTCTTAACAAACAGATATTTTTGCAGCTGTGTTTTTATGCCTATTCAGGATATTTGTCTGTTTCTTGACCATTTTGCTCAGTGTTAAACTCAAGCTGGTAACCTTTGAGTTACTGCTCTTGCTGCCATAGGCACCTGAATTCCCAATAGCTATACTGTAACTAAGTTATATCAGAAGTATAGCTAGATTATGTCAGAGATATCTTCGGCTTTTATCATGACACCAATCTGAATTGTCTATCCTACAACCTCCATATATTTACTGAACTCTGTAATTAGTAGTAATTTTACACAATATCAGAAATGAATCTTTAATTACACTGACCCTACAGGCTTATACGCTGAGGTGAAATTTATTCAACTTGTAGGTTTTCTCTAATATCTGAAACATGAAAAGTCTGCTAACCTCTAATTAGTGAAAACGACTTTTCTGGTGTCGTGTTTGTAAAAATACTCCAGTGATCTCATGTAATTTGATAAATAACTGAATATGTGAATTATTTCATAGCACAAACATACAGTCCTGAAAGATTTAAAATGTTGGAATTGTAAAGGTTTTTGCACTGTGTTTTGAATTGGAAATAGTAAGAGAATTTATTGCAGTAAAGATCCTGAGGAATATAAGTGTGTCAGATACTATTTAGTGCTTTTGGAACACTGGAGTATGTAAAACAGAAGTCAGAGTTTGCCAAGAAATGTAGATGTTTTAAGTAACTCACACAGAAGGGTGTTAAAAAAAAAGCTTCCTGGAAAATTAGAATTTTCAGTAGGCGAATAAAAGAAAATAAAGTAGAAAAACAGGTAAGATGACATGTCAAAAGGTAAAGAAAGCATATGCCAAGTCATCTAAGTGTCTTTTTACATGCAACTGACCCAGCCCTAAAATTAGAGGGCTGCTGTAGGAGAGAAAATATAGGTATCTCTCACTGTTGATATCTTTACCATTTCAATTTGAGAATCTGAAAATTCAGAGAAGTTGCCCAGGCAAACTCTTTACCATATTTACTTTTGCCACAGGAACCAAATTTATGTGACTAGCTTCTAAACTATCACTTTCTCAACTTAAGACATCAGTTCCCCAACAGCATACATTATTCTTTTGGTCAGGACCGAGTCAGTCTGTTAAACATACATAAAAAGTGGCATATGCGGGGCTAGAGAGATGGCTCAGGAGTTAAGAGCACTGACTGCTCTTGCAGAGGATCTGGGTTCGATTCCCAGCACCCACATGGCGGCTAAGAACTGTCTTTTACTCCAGTTCCAGGGGAATCTGACACCCTCTTCTGACCTCCTAGGCATTGCACTACACGGGTGCACCAACCTACATGCAGACACTACACTCATACACATTTAAAAAAAAAAAAGAAAAAAAAAGTGGCCTATGCATTGAATCAATAGAAAAGAAAGTAAAATAATGTAGGGAAAAGAAATTGCTTATATTAGCCATATGGAGCTGGGTAGGTTATAACCCTACAAGTTACTGGTTGGGCACCTTCTCATGCATTTCATTAGGTTTTGATTATTGAACAATTTTAGGGATCATAGTTTATAAAATATTTAAAAGCATCTGAAGTCTATCTTTAGCATTTTGTAATTCATTGAAATTTAGTATAAATTTAACATGTTTTAAAACTTGCTTTTAGGGAGTAAGCCCTGAACCAATTCATCTTAAGATTTTTTCACCCAATGTTGTCAACTTGACACTTGTGGATTTGCCAGGAATGACCAAGGTGAGGAAGTTGTTACTCATTGTGTGTTTGGTCATATTTTCATGAAAACAAATCCTTCCCTTCCCTTCCCTTCCCTCCTCTCCTCCCCTCCCTCCCTCCCTCCCTTCCCTCCCTTCCCTCCCTTCCCTCCTCCCCTTCCATCCCTCCCTCCCCCCTTCCCCCTCTCCCCCTCCCCTTCCTTCCTTCCTTCCATACAAGAATAATGAGTTGGTTTTACAGTTCTTAGTATTATTAAAACATTCTCTATATTTGAGGCCTCTTTTCTCCTTAACATTTTATTTACCTTGTCTTTCAGGATAGCCCACTCCACAGTTTTGTCTATAATTTCACATGACTTTTTAAAAAACTTTTCATTGAATTTTTGTGCATTTTATGCATTTTAATTATATTTAGTCCCTCTCCTCTATCTGCAACCCCCCTTTAATAGTCCCTCCTGATTTCATGTACTCTATTTAAAGACCTGTCCAGTCAGATTTCTGTCTCCAAACACCCTTTAGTGTGGGTCCATCTGAGCCTGGTTAACTTACACCCTTAAAGAACTGCTTCTCCTTCCCCTAGTAGTCATTAATTACTGGTAGTTCCTTCGCTGTGGTTGGGGCTTCTTACCTACTTCCCACTTCTATGCTGGGATTTTTGTCTGGTTTGAGCTTAGATGGGTCTTGTGCATGCTGTCATCACTACCGTGAGTTCATAGGAGTAACTGCCCAGCTGTCTGGAAAACTCTTGTTTCCTTGTGGTCATCCACCATACCTGGCTTTTACAGTATTTCTAGAATGATCCCTGATGCTCGGGAGCAGAGGTTTGATGTAGGCGTCCTGTTCAGGGATATAAGCCCCTGCAGTCTCTTGTTCTCTGCATATTGGCCAGTATTGGTCTCTGTGTTTATCACCATCTACTGCGTGAGGAAGCTTCTCTGGTTTGAGTTAAGAGGTGCATTTATCTATGGGTATAACAAGAAATCATTAGAGTTGGTTGAATTCTGTGTACATTTGTCAGAATAATAGTAGTTGGTTCTTCCCTATGGCCTGTGACCTGTCTAACTACAGGTTTCTAGGTCTGATGTCAGTGCCAGGTAAGGGCTCCTTCCTAGAAAGTTAGCCTTAAATCAGTCAGAAGTTGGATAGCTACTATTGCACTTACCCCCTTGATAGTACACCCGTTTTTACATCTTTAAGTACATGAGTTTGAATATGTTAACATTCAGAGTATTTCCAGAAATATATTCAACTGATATATACATTTGAATAAATGTGTAATGGATGTCAGACTTTGTCTCATACATTCCTGACTGTCTCTTTAACTATATTTGATCCTTCTGTATCTTAATAAATGAACATATGTTCAGCCAAAAACCTTACAGCTATCATTGATATTTCTTTGTCTTTTAACCTACTTCCTTTCAGCAAATCCTCTTGGCTTTCCTTATCTTCTTAATATATTCAGAATTTTTATCACCTCTTAGCCAATTTCTGTCTGAGCTAGCCATTATCATCTTACTTAGAGTAATAATAAATACCAGGATAAACAGTTCTTATTTTTTATGAAATTTATTATTTTTATTTATGTTTATGAGTGTAATGGCTGCATGTAGGTAGGTGGACCATGGAGGTCAGCAGAGGGCATTGCATCCCCTGGAACCAGAATTACAGATGGTTGTTAGCCACCATGTGGATGCTGGGAATCAACCCTGCTCCTTAGGAGCAGCCAGTGCTCTTAACCACTGAGCCATCTCTCCAGCCCCCCTTCCTTGTTTTTTTATTATTAACTAACCACAATGATTCTATTTAAGTAAAAAATTAGGTTGTGTCATTTCTTAGCTTAAAATGGCTTCAGCGACTTCCTAGTTCTCACTTTACTCAGAGAATGAGCTTAAGTTCCTAACAGCTATCAACCCTCCCCCTCCCAGACATGTTCTGAAGCCCAGGGCAGCCTTCAGCTGCCTATGTGGTGGAGGGTGACCTCGAACTCTTGATCTTGCCCACCACTCCCAGATACCAGGATTAGAGGCATGTACCAAGGTCACTCACTTTATAATTTATTTATTCTTCTCTAGTTTCTTCTGTTTCAGGTTCCTGTTCTTACTCATTCAGTCTGGAATGTTCTTTTTTCCAGAGATATGTATGTACCTTTTCTTTTTGCCTTTAGTTTCTACTGAGTTGCTTAAATTTCATTGTCTTAGTGAAGTCCTTGATTATTTCAAAACACAATAATTGAAAAGTTTAATCTTCTCAGATCATTCCCTAGCCAACTGTTCTGCTTTGTTTCCTCAGTAGCCCTTTCTACCACTTGGAGATCACTTGGGCTTTCCATGTGTTTATTACTAAAACACTATATTTGACTTTAGTCTCTTTGAGTTTCACCACTGTAACATAATCCAACATGTAATAATGCCAGATTGTGCCACCAAACAATGTAATGAAAGAATGAATTCATCTGTATGCAATTAGTAGTATCTAGTCTTTTGGGGTACGGGGGGCTCTTTTTGAGCCAGGATCTCCGTGTAGCCCCAGCTGGCCTGGAATTCACAGAGATCTGACTATATTTGCCTCCCCAGGGCTGGGATTAAAGGTGTGTGCCACTGCACCTAGCTTAGTAGTCACTGGTCTTCACATAAAATTGCATTCAATAAACATACAATAATGTGTTTTTGATATTTGCAAGAGTTAGATTTTGAGGGTTTGCATATTAGCAAATTCATAAACATCACTGTGGTACATTAATAGCTTATTTTAACTATTTTTAAGTGGAGAAACACTTGTGTTGTATGAATTAAATGGGTGGGGAGAGCTGTGTTGATATTCACGATTAGTTCCTTGCTCATCGCTGTTTGGTTTAGGTGCCTGTAGGTGATCAGCCTAAGGATATTGAGCTTCAAATCAGAGAGCTCATTCTTCGGTTCATCAGTAATCCCAATTCCATTATCCTTGCTGTCACTGCTGCAAATACAGATATGGCAACGTCAGAGGCACTGAAAATTTCCAGAGAGGTAGATCCTGATGGTAAGGACGGGTGTTTGGTAAATCTTTTCTCAAGAAAAGGATTTTTATCAAAAGGAGTTTCTCTGCTTAATACAGATTTTTAAAAGTGTTTTTCCAGTTTGGGATACATATTAGTTATTTGGTTGGTATAAAGCATAGGCAAACATAGTTCACAAGGCTATATATTTTCAGTATTTACCCAATAGCTTTATATCCTAAAATGACTTGTAAAAGTTTCTGGATTTGTATAAATGAAGTGATTTAGGTTTTTGAATGGCCAACATTTAGTAACAAATAAATAACTCTTAAAATAGTGTGTATTAATATGGCATAGGAACAGTTATGGAATCTTTCTTCAAAGGAAGAACATGTTTAGACATGGAAATTCTTTGTGTGTACAGGAATTCTTTGAAGTAAAGGTAAATCCTTTTATGAAGCATTCTTACTAACCAGGTTGTGATTCAGTAATACTTAATGATATGAGGTTCTCTCTTGGGTTTTTTTTTTTTTTTAATTTTATTTATTTTTGTATGTGTATGAATGTACTGTCTGCATGTAGGTCTGTGCACCCATGTCGTGCAATGCCGTGGAGGTTAGAAGAGGGTGTCGGATTCCCCTGGAACTGGAGTTCTCCTGGAATTGGAGTTACAGACGGTTCTTAGCCGCCATGTGGGTGCTGGGGATCGAACCCCAGTCCTCTGCAAGAGCAGTCGGTGCTCTTAACCGCTAGGCTATCTCTCCAGCCCCATGAGGTTCTCTCTTATATAAAATTCTAGCTTTGTGAGTGAGTGGTTTATTGGACCCATAAGGAAACCAGTTTTGTTTTGCTTGGATATCTGAAGGCTGACATATATTACAGCTTTCTTTTCCTGTGTTGAAGAAGTATTTCAAATGAAATTTTGATAGGAAATGTTAGTGCTAAGACTGATAATTAAAATTCCCTTCATTAGCCAGCTGGGGTGGTACACATCTGTGATTCCAGCACTTGGGAGGTAGGCAGTCCCGAGTTCAAGTCATCTTCAGCTAAAGTGAATTAAAGGCCAGCCTCATCTACTTGATCCTTTCTCAAAAAATATTTAGGGGCTAGAGATGTGTGTGAGTGGTAAAGAGCACTGGCTGCTCTTGCAGGGTTTTATTCTTAGCACCTACATGGTGGCTAACAATAATGCAATTCCAGTTCCAAGGGATCCAATGTCCTCTTATGGCCTCCATGGCATTGTTAATACACATGGGTGCACTTACATACATGCAGGCACAAATACTTAAACACATAAAAATAAATAAATTTTAAAATTAAATAAATGAATTTTCCAAGGGATAAGCATGGCCACCATATTTTGATATAGTAACCTTAATTTGGTAATACATTATAGTAAAATAAAACAACCAAGTATTATATATATTACTCAATATACATTTAGAAGTTGAGCTAGAGACGACCTACTAGTAAAGTACTTACTGTGCAAGAATGAGGACTCATGTACTGGTAGTGCTAGCAGTGGGAGGGGAGTGGAGCAGGCAGAAAGCTAGAACTCACTGGCTGGCCAGTCTAGCCGATTTGCAAGTTCCATGAGAGAACCTGTCAAAAATAGGGTGGAAATCCATTGAGGCAGATGTCCAATGTCAGTGTCTGGTCTCTGTATGCACACGTGTAAGCTTACCCAAACATATCACACATACTTGCACAAAAGCAATTAACAACCAATGTAGAAGGAACTTAAGGTGGCTAGCTAACAAATAAGTTTTGGGAACATGTGATAATTAAAGGGTGGTTTTCTAGATTTGGAGCAAAAGAAAAATGTTAACTGAACAATGCCCTATTTAAAAGTGTATTTGCAGGTATGGTGGCGCACGCCTTTAATCCTAGCACTTGGGAGGCGGAGGCAGGCAGATCTTTGTGAGTTCAAGACCAGCCTGGTCTACATAGCAAGTTCCAGGACAGCTGGAGCTACAGGGAAACCCTGTCTCAAAAAGACCAAAAAAAAAAAAAAAAAAGTGTACTTGCAGGGGGCTGGAGAGATGGCTTAGCAGTTAAGAGTGCCGACTGCTCTTGCAGAGGACTTGGGTTCCATTCCCAGCACCCACATGGTGGCATTAAGACATTAAGACAGCTTCAAAGTNGGAGGGAGAAGATGGAGTGGTTCCTGTTCTGGTAGTCTCTCCTTAATTCCTTAGAAGGGGGGTATATTTCTTACTGGGGAAACACGGGAGCAAGTCTGACAGATTTCCAGTTATTTTATATTTCTTTCTTTCTCCTAGAGGGCTGGGGTTATAGGTGTGTGGCGGGAGCATCCAGCTTTTACATGGATGCCTGGCAGACTCAGCTCAGGTCCTTTCCTTTTAGTTTTTAATTTCACTGAGTTTCTCATTCCAAGATGCCTGTTTGCTGTTGTTCATTTGGCATTTAACATTGTATTGTTCTGGATTAATTATTAACTTATATACCTCCTTCATTAGACTCTGAGTTCTTCAGTTATTACTTCTGTATTCCTTATGATTATGGCATAACTAGGACCAAATATTTGTTAGTTGTTCTGATAAGACAAACAGTGGAATTTAAGGAATTCTTTTATTTGATAAGGATCAGATAGTCCAGCAAAAGTTCAACTTTTTTTTTTTCTTGTTGGCTAACGTCATGCGTAATCTCAAAAGTGGAATTTGGATAATTTGTCCAGGAAGAGAAGAGGAAGAGGCTCACAGATTCCATGTTCGGGAGGTGCATAGGGGAGTTTCATCAGAGGATTACCATGCTAAGCAAATCATGGGTCAGTCTCTACATGTGGTCACTGCAAATCGAAAATTATGGTGTGTAAATTGAGGAAGAAACAGACTACCTTGAAGGATCGTTTGCTAGTTGCCTGGTTAAGATTCCTCTTACTTTGTTTCCTGCTGCAGATGTGCATATTCTGGGGTTACGACCCAGCCAGCTTGTAGCTTTGTTTCCTGCCCTTTTGCGAGCACTCGTATTATTTCTTCCTGTTTTAGTCTGTTCTGGTTGGGATAGTGGGTACCTCTAGATGAGGCACCTTGGTGACAACATAGATTTGTTTCTCAGGGTTCTATAAGTTGGGGAGTTCAATAGCAAGATGCCGGCAGTTTTGTGGCTGGGCAAGTTCCACTTTTCTGTCTCACAGATGGCAGTGTTCTGACAGTGTCTTCACGTAGAAGAAGAGCTGGGAAAGCTCTCCAAAGCCTCCCATAAGAGGACCAATCTCATTCGTGAGGGCTCCACCCTTATGGCCATTCACTCCTGAAGCCGCTCCGTCTAATACTGTGATGTCTATGATTAGTTTTTAACAAGTGAACAACCAGCTCCTTACATTTCTCATCAGTTTAATTCTCAGTTTAAAATGATTTGGGGGAATTTGAAGAGAGAAAGACAGGATATGAAGTGGAGAGTATGCCAGGCTCATTTCAGTTCCACAAGCACTTTGCTCAGTAAGCACACAGGGAAAGGATGACTGGACACATCTGTGCAATCTTCTGGGCACAGGGATGAAGGAGGAGCAAAGCATCCACACGTGAGCATAACGTTGGAAATGTACAGCGAGGGGCACATGAGAACGCATACCAGGTATACACAGATGTGAGGACTCAGAAGCTCACATCTGATTGGCAAATTAAAAGCACCATGGGAATTTTAGGCTAGGAAGCCACTAACTGAAGTCCCTGAGGAGCACTGGGTCTTGGGAACACTGCTGTTTATGTGAACAAAACTGGCCAAACAGATGACCCCATTAGCTGGCTGAGATAGGAGGCTGTGATGTGAGGGAATGTGGTAGGTTATTAACAGCACCTCTTTTCTTTGCCAGAAAGCAGTATCTTTCTCTTTGGTGCTTCCGAGTTCTTGGCTGAATTTTCTTTTCTACTTTTTCTTATTGCTTTTCTTCTTTTTTCTCTCTTCTCTTCCTTTTGTTTCTTTTTCTTCCCCTCCTCTCTCCCTCCCTCCCTCACATTGCTTTCTCTTTCCTTCCTTCCTCCTGTCCTTCCTTCCTTTCCTTCCTTCCTTCCTTCCTTCCTTCTTCCTTTTCTTCTTCCTTCCTTCCTTCCTTCCTTCCTTTCTTTCTTTCTTTCTTTCTTTCTCTTTCCTTTCCTTTCCAAATGTCTGAAACACATTTCAGAAAGCTCATTTGTAGGTCTAGCTTCAGAGTTGAACCCTGTTTTCCTGTTTCCTCTGCAAACATTAAATTTATTATTATTATTACTATTAATTAGTACTTACATAATCGAGTTACAGCGATTAAGTCGTCCGTCTGGTCAGAGCTCGCGGTGCACCCGCGCAACTCACATTTTTTTAATTCCCAGCACTCTGTAGGAGCCTTAGACTGAGTCTGACACTCAGTGCAAGAAGTGCTCAGAGAATCTAGAAGCGTTGGGGCTTACATAGCAAGCCCTAACTCTGTGTCACTCTTGTTTTCTATTTTATATAGGATTATCTTGATAATATATATATGTTTTATATTAAAATTTTTTTTATATTCTATATGTGTAATGAATGTACTGTCTGCATGGCAGGTTTGGTGCCCCCATGTCGTGCAATAGCGCGTGGAGGTCAGAAGAGGGTTCGGACTCCCCTGGAACTGGAGTCCTCCTGGATTTGGAGTTTAAGACGGTTCTAGGCCGCCAATGTGGGTGCTGGGGATCGAACCCGGGTCCTCTGCAAAAGCGGTCGGGTTTGTAGTTTTTTATGTTGACTAATAACCACCTGCGCTTCTAACTTCTGTACTTGCTCCTAACTTCATCCTTATTGCTGGTATCTTTAATGAATCCAAATGTCAAAGAGAAATATTTAGGTGGGAAGAGTGACCTCATCAGACGTTTGCTATGTCATGATTCAGCCTCACATGATCTTTGAGTTTTGAATCTTAGATTAGGGAGTGTACCCATTTACCACTAGGATGATCTTTAGTCTGATCAAGTTCAGAGTACATATTCAGCCAAGGTTTGAGATAAATATCATGCAAGTGATTTGAAAATTAATGAAGTAACCAATTTATTACTGAGTATTTGCTTTGAATTATGAAGTTCAGAGGACTGGAATATAGACTTGAGATACAGTTCTTAGTGTAGTTAAGACCTCAACAGTGCTTACAGGCAGTAGAAGTAATCACTATTTAGAAAAAAGAAACAGTCACTTACTGATTAACTTTCCTTTCAGATTTTTGTTCTTGACAAACAGCTCTTTATTTGTTGATAGTGTTTCTGAGTCATGGCTTGTCCTGGTTTTGCATGCTATCCCAGCTGTTGGAAGGATGAGCAGCGAGTGAAACAAAGTAGAAAAGAAAATTGTGACCAATTAGATTTCACCAAAATGTATGTAAAAATCATTGCACTGGCAACATTTGTGACGTTTTGATAATAAATGATTAATATGGTGAGTTAGTGTTGTGTTTGCAAAAGAAAGAAAAGCACCAGAACCCATAAATTAAATGAACTAGAAGCATGAGCAGGCAGGTTTCAGCAGAGAAAACTACACACTAATTTAGCACATAACTGTTAAATTTACATCCATAAAAACTAAAATAATATTTTCCTATAACCTTTTTTTTTTTTTTTTTTTTTTTTTTTTTTTTTGGTCTTTTGGAGACAGGGACTCACTCCCTTTAAGTCCCAGCTGGCCTGGAATTCTGTGTAGACCAAGGTGGGCTTTGAACTCCAAGAGATCCCCTAGACCTGTGCCTCCCTATCCCTGGGATTAAAGGCATGTACCCCAACACCCCTGGGCTTTAAACTAATTCTTTTTATGAAAAATATTATTTTAAATACTTTTTTTAAATTTTTTATGTACTTCAGTATATTGCCTGCTATGTAGATTGTGCACCATGTCCATGCAATGCTGTGTGGATGTCAGAAAAGGGCATCGATTGTTAACTACCATGTGGGTACTCGGGAACGAACCCAGGTCCTCTGCAAGAGCGGCCAGTGCTTCTTAAACCACTGAGCCATATCTCTAGCCCCAGAAATGTACTTCTTAATACTATATTAATAGAAAGAAATTCTGCTGGGATGGTGGCCCAACACTTTAATCCTTGGCACTCTGGAGGCAGAAGCAGGAGGATCTTTGTGAGTTTCAAAAGTCCAGCCTGTCTACAGAGTGAGTTCCAGGACAGCTGCGGCTACGGGGAGAACCCTATCAAGAAAAGACAAACAAAAAAAAAAAAAAAAAGAAGTAGCAAAATGCTTCTCTGCTCGGGTTTCTGGTTACTAGACAAAAACAATAGAAGTAGGCTCTCCAATCTTAGACTAGAGAGTTTTTTAGGCTTGCCTACAAAGTGAAGGGCACAAGATATTCACTAGCCAAGCAGTGTTTCTCCTTTCCCAACATGGCTGCCTGGAGTCCTGGCAGAATTCTGTGCTCTCTGCCCATGATGACAAAATGGTGAGAGACCCTCCAGCACCCCTTGGTGGGCTTTCTATATGCCCCAGGGCCCAGCATAACAGTATAACGGCAGTGGTATCCTAGAGTTCCCAGTGCATTCTTACAAGAATCTCAGGAATGCCAGCATTGTGGGAACCTTGCTGCAGGATAGGCTTTACCCTTAGCCCCTCCCTCTAAGTAAACCAGACTCCATCTTTGAAGTTCACAGCTTGTACAATGATAAATCCATTTCAAAGAAGATATATTTTATCCCACAGTGGGACTAAAAGTGCATTTGACCTTCTGCACACCAAGATGATGATTTGTAATAAGAAATTGAGGGACTGGAGAGATGGCTCAGTGGTTAAGAGTGCCACCTGCTCTTGCAGAGGACCCAGGTTTGATTTCCAGCACCCACATAGTGGCTAAGAACCATCTTTAAGCCTGGTGTGGTGGCACACACCTTTAATCCTAGCACTCAGGAGGCAGAGGCAGGCAGATCTCTGTGAGTTCAAGGCCAGCCTGGTCTACAGAGCACAGGCCAAGCTGGGGCTATAGAGAGAACTGTCTCAAAAAAAAAAAAAAAATTGAAATAACATAAATGTCATAGAAAAAATCTTGAGCAAAGTTACTTATGCTGCATTAGACTAGAAATCTGGAAACAAGCCAGATACTTCAACTAGAAACAAACAGAAATATTAAATGTATTGTATACTCATACACTGAAAATGTTATGAATCTTTTGAAGCTAATTTTAGCAAATGGGAAATTATTATGACAAAATATTGTATAAAACTGCTTAATAGAGGAAATCAAGCAAAAAAATAGAATATGAAGTCTAGAAAATAACATGGAAGAAATGCAGCACTGTTTGCCATCTTTTGCAGGATTGACAGACAAATAGTTGTGTTCTGTAGGTGGTCTAGCATTCCCAGCATTTTTTGATAAAAGATGTATGTATAAATTTTATGAAGAAAGAGAAGCAAAGAAAAGGAATTAGAATAAAATGGTAGAAAAATTGGGCCACCCTGTAAACTCAGTCCCCTCCTAGGGCTCCTTGCACTGTCCTTAGACAGGGTGCTTCATGACCTGTCTGCACACTGCAGACACATTTGCATTGTCTCTTAAACCACTTGGCTGTGTAGCTGAGGGAAAAGCCCCCTGGACTCAGGAACTGCGGTAATTCATTCCATGGTCAAATAAGAACAGCATGTTTCATTACTATGGATCAGAGCTTAAGTTTCTAGACTTTCATGGGCTGGAATTTGTACTGCTAGTATCAACAACTGGATTGAAGAGCACAGCGAGGAGGGAAGCAAGTTATACAGTGTAACTTTGTTTATTTATTTATTTTTTTGATGGCATATGAGGCTAGTTGGAGAGCTGATCACAGATCCTAAAAGGCAGCAATCACATCAATTTTAAATAATCCTATATAACTAGATTTGAATTTTTTGTTTTCCTTTCTAAATTCCAGTTCATTTGGATATTTATCAGAACAATTGCTGCCTCAGACAATCAAGGGATTCCTCTGAGATGGCTTCTTAATCTGGCTAGGATCTTGCCATACAGGAGGAAAAAGTTGAACGAATGCACATAAATAGATAGATACTGCATTTTTGCTTCCATTCCTCTTAATAGAGTTATCTTAATAGTTTTATCTGAGAGCTGGTTAAATAAAGATTGAGGGTGTGTGACTTTCTGCATGCCAATGTTAAATCAAATCTAACAACAAACTTTCTTGTTCCAAATATTATCCAAGGAAAAATATTCTATAACATTCTTTTAAGCTATGAAAGAAATAAAGTTGAGGTTTGTTAAGTTTAAAAATAGAGAATTTGCTACCAGGGAGGTCTCTTAAGTAACCAAGTAACAAATGATGTTTATAAAGACTCGGTATTATAAGATAGAGAATGGTTTTCCCCCAAAGTACACCAATGTCTGGTACAAGTGACAGCAATTTATAATTTATGACTAGTGGAAAGATTTGTGACTTATAATAATAACATTGCTGTAGCAGAATGGTAAAATAATAGTTTCTAAGTGTTTAATATAGAAAGAACACAAAATGAAAATATTTCCCATCTTTGAGAGTCTAGTTTAGTATAAGGAAGAGCCAACCTCCTCATCGTGAGGGTCGATGCTCAAGTCTATGTCATATTGGGATGAGCTGGAGGCTGTATACCCAGGATAAGCTTTTATTCTCTTTCTTTTTCTTTTCTTTTTTTTCTTTTCCTCCTTCAAATGGTTTATTGATAATGGCTTTATCTCAAAAAACCAGGAGCCAAATGGAAAAGGACAAAACGAAGTCAGATGTTTAACACTTGAGGACAAGAATCAAGGTGGGGGGTGGGGGTGGTGGGGGCGGGGGTTGGGGGGGGTGTGGGGAGGGGGGGGTTTTCTAGATTTGGAGCAAAAGAAAATGTTAACTGAACAATGCCCATTTAAAAGTGTATTTGCAAGGTATGGGTGGCGCGACGGCCTTTATCCTGCAACTTGGGAGGCGGAGGCAGGCAGATCTTTGGAGTTCAAGGCCAAGCTGAGCTACCATAGCAAGTGTCTGCAGAACTTGGAGAAGAGAAACAAAACTGTCTCAAAAAACCAAAAAAAAAAAAAAAAAGTGGTCACTTGCAAGGGGGCTGGAGAGATGGCTTAGCAGTTAAGAGTGCCGCTGCTTCTTGCAGAGACTTGGGTTCCATTCCCCAGCACCCACATGAGTGGCATTAAGACATTAAGACAGCTTCAAAGTAATCTACTGTTAATGAGCAAAGTGTTGTTCCTAAAAAAAAAAAAAAAAAAAAAAAAGAGCGGGCGTAGGGGTGGGCGCACTGCCTTTAATCCTATGCACTTGGAGAGGCAGAGGCAGGCGATCTTTGTGAGTTCAAGGCCACTGGTTACAGAGCGAGTTCCAGGACAGCTGGGGCTACAGGGAGACCCCTGTCTCGAAAGACAAAAAAAAAAAAAAAAAAAAAAAAAAAAAAAAAAAAAAAAAAAAATTGCATAAGCGGGGCATGGTGGTGCATGCCTTTAATCCTAGCACTTAGGAGGCAGAGGCAGGTGTATCTCTGTGAGTTCAAGGCCAGCCTGGTCTACAGAGTTGAGTTCCAGGCCAGCTGGGGCTATAGGGAGACCCTGTCTCCAAAAAAAAGGAAGTGTACTTGCAGAACAGCTGGAATTGTTATGTATGTGTAGAATGGTATGTTTACCTTGGGAAATGGGAATGCCTTACAACTTTATTTAAATCAGCAACCTCATGTTGAATGTTCTTAATGCAATCCTATATGAAGTGAGGGATGCTAGCTCATTGTAATCCCAGTACCCAGGAGGTTGAGGCAAAAGGATGATGAACTTGAGGTTAGCTTCATGGTTGTCCACTGTATGAGTTACTTTCCTATTACTGTGATAAACACCATGACATAGGCAACTTAGAGAAGAAAAGAGGTTATTTTGGTCTGTGGTTCCAGCTCATAATGTAGGGGTATGGGAAGGCATGGTGGTTAAGCATCTGAGCAGGAGGCAGTAAGATCACATTTTCAACCACAAACATGAAGCAGAGTGAGTGAGTGGACTGGAAGTGGGGCAAAGCTGGGAACTCAGAGCCCATGCTCCCAGTCACATACTTTCTCCATCAAGTCTGCTACTCCTAAACCTACCATGATTGCCCTGAATGCTAGCAAGGGACAAAGTATTCAAATACTTGAGCCTATGGGGGGCACTGCTCATTCAGACCTCTGCTCGTACATAGATACCCTGCTCAAAACTCAGCACAAGGGCTAGTGAGATGGCTCAGCAAGTGAAGACACTTGCCACCAAGTCTCATGACCTGAGTTAGATCCCAGGCCTCATGTGGTGAAAGGAGAAAAACAACTCCTGAAAGTTTTCCTCTGACCTCCACACACATGCTGTCTAGCACATGTGCCTGCCCTTCCCCCTCGAATAATAACATGTTTATCTATGGTTCCCTAGAGTAGAAACAATTCAAATGTTTCTGAAATGGTAAACGAATAACCAAACTAGTAGATTTCATAGAACATTATTCAATGATAAAAAGAAATAGTTGAACCATTAATGTTCACTCTACATGGATGCCTCTTAGTTACATTGTGGTAAGTGAAAGATACCATTTCAAAAGGGTATGTATGACAATTAACATGTATACAATTTTATAAGAAAGGCAACACTAGGGCTGAAAAGCAGGTCTGGTTGTTTAACACAAGAAAATTTGGATGGGGTGGAACTGTTATCTTGAGGTAGTAGTGTATGTGTTTAAAAATAATGGAATTGGGGATCGAACCCAGGTCCTCTGCAAGAGCGGTCGGCGCTCTTAACCGCTAGGCCATCCCTCAATTCCAGGAGAACTCCAGTTCCAGGGGAATCCGACGCCCTCTTCTGACCTCCGCGGCATTGCACGACAGGTGCACAGACTTGCATGCAGGCAGAACATTCCTACACATACATAAATAAATAAAATCAATCAAAAAAAAATAATGGAATTGGGGGCTGCAGATGTAGTTCAGTGGTACAGTGACTGCTTAGCATGTCCAATGCCCTAGGTCCCATCTCTAGCACTACCAAAGGTAGGGGAACCCCAAAACTGCATAGTAAAAATTGTAAATAAAGTGCTTAAAGGGGTTATCCTAAGAGCCAACAAGAAATTAGTCATGGAGCTGAAGAGATGGCTTAGCAGTTAGACTGATTGCTGTTGTTGCAGAGGACCAGAGTTCAGTTCCAAGTACCTGCATCTTTCAGCTCACAGCTGCTTGGAATTCCAGCTCCAGGGGATGCAATACCCTCTTCTGACCTCTACAGGCACCTGCACTCAAGTACAGACCCCACACACAGACACAGAGTTAAAAATAAAATTTTACGGGGCTGGAGAGATGGCCTAGCGGTTAAGAGCGCTGACCGCTCTTGCAGAGGACCCGGGTTTGATCCCCAGCACCCACATGGCGGTTGAGAAACATCTGTAACTCCAATTCCAGGAGAACTCCAGTTCCAGGGGAATCTGACATCCTCTTCTGACCTCCGCGGCATTGCACGACACAGGTGCACAAACCTACATGCAGACAGTACATTCATACACATTCATACACTAGCATCTGTGGGTGCTAGTACCAATTACCTAGTTGTAAAAAATAAATAAATAAAATTTTTAAAAAATATGCCTTTAAAAAACAAAGAATAAGAGCAGAGGGCATAAATTTGGGGGAGAGAGGGTAGTAAGCTGTGGGTGGAAATGGGGAAGCAGGTTTGCATATGATCACAGTAGACGGTAGGAGGTTTCAGGCCAGCTGGGCATACAGGGAGACCCTGTCTCAAATTACCTCTGTATGTATACATATGGTACATTGGGTGGGGGCAGGAAAGCAGCACAGAAAAAGAAGAGGGAAAAAATATGATCAAAATATATTGTATGATATTCACAAAAATTCAATAAAACGTTAAAAAGCACAATGTCTGAAATTCTCAAAGAATCAATAGATTTTTAAAAATATTCCAACTTAGGTAACCAGAGTCATTTTCTAAAGACAGGAAAGTGAAATTATGATACTGGTATATTTGGACATCAGGGTTGTTTTACATGATTGGTGCTACAGATAAGAAGATATGAACATTAAAAAAGGAAAGAAACTTGCTGTCAAGCTGTGAGCCTTATGAGGGAATAATGAGGGGCTGAGACTGTGAACAAGAAGCTACTTTGTGAATTTACAGATGAGGGTGCAACTGGAGGAACGTGTTCATCACAATGCAGGAAGGCAGAGGATAGGAAGTCAGGAGGGAATGGGCATCAGCACATAGATCCGGGAGTGGAGAGTATGTAGGATCGAAACACGCCATGCACAGGAATACTGTATGAGTTCATGAGCAGCACAAATTGAGGTGACACAAAATTAACTTCTACTTATAGCACCATAAAATATTAAATATTTAGATGTACATTTAAGTGAACTGGTAAAAGCTGGATATATTTACTTAGGACTCTAAAACATTAATGACAATCATTGACATAAATGTAAAGATATTTCCATGTTCATATTCTAGAAGAATTATATTATTAAAACCTCCATAGTATGCAAAGCAGTCTAGATATTCAACCTGGNGGCCTTGAACTCACAAAGATCCGCCTGCCTCTGCCTCCCAAGTGCTAGGATTAAAGGCACGTGCCACCACGCCTGGCTAGTTTTCTTTTTTTAAAGCATTATTTATATGTGTGTAGGTCAAGACAGTGTGGAGGGTGTCAGTTCTCTCCTTCCACCATGTAGGCTCTGGGGATTCAGTGTGGTGTCGGGTTTGGCAGTAAGACCCATAGAGCCATCTCATTGGACCCTTAACAAAACCTTTCCCTTCTCTGACTTTTTTATTGGAAGATATTTTTAAAATAGTTACTGCCACAAAATGGAAAATAGTTTAGTAGCCAGGCTTCAAGATTTTTTTGCCTGCTACATAAGGTATGTATGAAGGTACTAAATAAAGAAAAAAGTGTTATCTAATTTATACCCAGCCAAGGAAGTTTATGGTGGTGGGACTTTGTTTTTACTCCCTAGCATTAGTAATGCTGTGTAATTGCCAGGATGTGACTTGAAAACTTGGATATCCTAATTATAAATTATAAATAGTTGGTCTCCTTTCTATAAATTTTAATTTATAGAAAGGAGACCAACTATTTTTTTAACATTTTTAATTGAATTTTTGCAATTTTCATATAGTATAATTTGATTGTGTTTAGATCCCACCCCCCTATCTGCATCTCCCTATTGCCCCCTGCCCAATTTAATGTACTCCATTATATAATATACATTATATATGTATTATATATATTATATGTATTATGTAATAGAGTACATTAATATCTATATTATATATAGATGGCCTGTAGAATCTTAGTTTGTGTCTGCAAATATCCTTCAGTGTGGGTCCATCCACTGGAGCCTGGTTAACCTATCAAGAATCTCTTCCCTTCCCAGCAGCCATCAGTTATCAAAATTGCCTTAGGTTTGATCAGAAAACCCAATTATTATTGAATGTCTAATTATGTTTTAGACACTCTACAGCTTGTAATTTGCAAGTTGTATCATTGGAATTTTCATATCTCCTGAGATAGGTTTTGGCGTCATTTTATGATCAGTGAACTCAGATGGTATATTTACTAAGTAACTCAGATGGTGTATTTACTAAGTAGCATGGCTAGTGAGAGGCAGAGCTGGGCTCACATGACAATTCTCTTAGTTCAAAGTTTTTATACTATAAGGAAACCCTGCAGTTATCAAGAGAACTGAGTTCTAGTTTCTTGTGCAGACTAGATACAATATGGCTTTAAATCACTACAAACCTCTTTGGGTCTCAAGTCATTTAAAAATGAAAATCTTTTATTTAGTGATATCTATATCTCATTCCAGTTGTCTGGTTTTATTTGTTTGGTTGGTTTTTTTTTTTTTTGGTCTTTTCCAGACAGGGTCTCCCTTTAGCCCCATCTGTCCTGGAACTCACTCTGTAGACCAGGCTGGCCTTGAACTCACAGATCTACCTGCCTCTGCCTCCTGCCTCCTGAGTGCTAGGATTAAAGGCATGCACCACCACGCTCGGCTTAAAGATGCTTCTTAGCTGCCATGTGGGTGCTGGGAATCGAACCCAAGTTCTCTGCAAGAGCAGTCGGTGCTCTTAACCACTGAGTCATTTCTCCAGCCCCAGTTGTCTGTTTTTATTCATATGTCTTTCCATCCACTCCTCATTTGAAGAGAAGTTCCAGTTCCTTTCCTTTTCAGGGAAGTAGGTATTATAATACTGCTTTTTATATTTGTATTGAAGTACAGTAATTTATGGAAGAATTTAGTTACCTGCCCAAGGATAAAATAAAGCTGATTAAGACAGTTTTAGGGGGTGAGAAATGGTCCAGCAGTTATAGCATTGGCAGGTCTTGGAGAAGACCAGGGTTTAGTTGCTAGCATCCACATGGGTGGCTAACAACTGTCTGTGACTCCAGTTCCAGGACATCTTCTGCACTCTTATTGATTCTTTGGGCATTGCACACATGTGCACTTGTATACATTCTGGCAAAACACTTGGACTCATTTAAAGATGGGTTTTAAAAGAGAAAATAGTTTAAAAAAATATTTTTAAAAAGTTTTGGTCTTTTTGAGATAGGGTCTCTCTCTCTCTCTCTCTAGCACCACCTGGCCTGGAACTCACTATGTAGATCTGGCTAGCCTTGAACTCACAGACATCCACCTGCCTCTGCCTCCCCAGTGCTGGGATTAAAGGCACGCATACCCCACTTTTGTTATTGGTCTACAATTTGTTACTTTGTATGCTGTTTTTGAATACAGGCTAAATGGTAACAAGAAAGTCTTTACTATTCAGGACTTAAATATTCATAAGTCCTTAATTTATGTTTTTTCTGCCTACCAATTCAGTTAATCTACTGAATTACCAGTTCCTTGATATAAAATATAGTAATACGTATCATATAGAATACCTTGAGAAATTAGGGAACAATACCTGCTGCTAACATTACCATCATATGAGAAGGGACAGTAGTTGCCTTTAGTTGAACAAGTTTGCTGTTTTCAACCATAGGAGCCAGCTAGATATCAACAATAAGAAGAGTGTAACTGATTCAATCCGGGATGAATATGCTTTTCTTCAAAAGAAATACCCATCTCTGGCCAACAGAAATGGAACGAAGTATCTTGCTCGGACTCTGAATAGGTAACGTCCTTTGCCTTTTGAAAATGAAATGTTTTGTTTTGTCAGCAGGTGTTATAGAGTGTTCCTGTTAGTTTCGTGTTTTCATATTGTTCCTTATAGCTTCGCTTATGATTTCTTTATAGTAGGTTATTGGAAAGCAGGTTTCTCTTTATTGGGGTGTTTGACATTAAGTCATATACTCTGGAATGAGTATTCAAATGAATTTTCTTAATTAGGAGTTTTTTTTACAATTTAGTTTTGAGGTTATAAGTGAGATGTCACGTCTTCAAAACACTAGATTGATTTCATGAATTTAGTTACAATTTTCAACTGTTATATGATTTTTTTTTAATTTAAAATTTCTCTTATTCATAATAGAAATGCCCTAAGTTCCATACCTTATGTTCTTAATACCTACTAATGTATAAACTAGGTGACCATTCTTGATCATAGTAGAAAATGATTGAATTAATGGCAAATAGAGATCTAGCTCCATTTGCCATTAATTTAGTAAGATGGATTCATTTACACTATATTGAGTGCCTCTCATAAAAGATTAGCTTACAAAGCCAAAATTATAGGTAGAATTAGACAGAAAGTCTGACTTTGTGGTGATTACATCAGATCCTATATGTCTCAGTATGAGTTGCCAGCAAAGGTTCTGGCTATAAGTCTAATTTCTTATGATCCCATCCATGGGTTTAATTAACTTTGTAGGGTGGATGATACGACTCTAGGAACATTTTATATTTACCCATTTATTATAAAGGATTATTAGAAAGGATACAGATAAACCATTTGGAAGAGGTCAATAAGGTAGGGGATACAGAATATTGAACCGTATTCCAGGATTTCATTCCTTCTCTGGGCCTGCTGTACTCCAGGAACTTCTGTATTTAGTTTCAGGAACCTCTGTCCTTGAGTTTCAGCAGCAGTTTCATTACAAGATTGATTATATATCATTAGCCTTTGCAGTCAACTTGACCTTCAGCCTCTCTGCTTGAGACATCAGAGCTTGGGACTGATCACCCCCTTTAGTCTTTTCTCGTAACCAGTCCCCATCTGGAGATCCTTAAGGACCCTAGCCACTAGTCTGCTCAATAGTGGACAGAAGACACTTTTAACATGCTGGAGATTCTAAGACTTAAGACCTGAGTACTAGGAAAATGGGGGTGGAGACCACATATGTATTTGAGAACACATACTGCTAAAATTAATTATTTGACAATTTTGCTTTTTATTTGCATTTTGAAGATGGACTTTAGAGTATCAGAATTATCAGGGTTTACATTAAATCTTTCTTTTCTAATCTTTGCTAGGTTACTTATGCATCATATCAGAGATTGTTTACCTGAGCTGAAGACAAGGATCAATGTCCTAGCTGCTCAGTATCAGTCTCTCCTGAATAGCTATGGTGAACCTGTGGATGATAAAAGTGCTACTTTACTCCAGCTCATTACCAAGTTTGCTACAGAGTATTGTAACACTATCGAAGGAACTGCAAAGTACATTGAAACTTCTGAGCTGTAAGTAAGAACTTTATATAAAGACTTAATTAACTTGAATTGCAAGGTCACTTTGGTTTTTTAAGTGACTTCGATCATCTGATTGTGACTTATTAATAAAACAGGAAAATAATTTTATATACATGGCAGAAGCATCCATGTATAAAATACTTATAAAATTGTCTGTAAAGCATACAGGTTTTAAAAAAGTTACATTACTGCTGGGCGTGGTGGCGCATGCCTTTAATCCTAACACTTGGGAGGCAGAGGCAGGTGGATCTTTGTGAGTTCAAGGCCAGCCTGGTCTACAGAGTGACTTCCAGGACAGCTGTGGCTACAGGGAGACCCTGTCTTGAAAAGACCAAAAAAAAAAAAGTAACATTAATATAGTCTTGGAAAAACAATTGCTTTAGTTTTCTGCAGTGTCATGGTTTAACCTGAATGGAAGAGCTTTATACCCTAATACATGGCATAATCGATCATGGAAATGGAAGAAAATGCTGGTAAGTTAAAATAAAACATAAAAATAATGACGGTACAATGTTAAATTCACCAATCCAGAGATAATTCCTGTTGCTTGCATTGACCTATACATTTCTCGCGTACCAGATTTGGTAAGAGTCATAGAACGAGTATCGAAACGCTTACGGCGACCTATGTTTTACATTTATAAAGATCAGGTGCTATTCATGTTATCTTGGAACCATTTCTTTAAATCAGCATATCACAAACAACTTTCTAATATTATATACGAAATTACTATACTAACCATCCCATCTTGTACTGTTACTTATTTGTTTCTCAGATATATNAAAAAAAGAAGGAACTCTGAAAATACAATTGAAACTTCGTGAACGGTAAGTAAAACTTTAAGAGAAAATAAAGACTAATTAACGGGAATGGCAAAGGTCACTTTGGTTTTTTAAGTGACTTCGATCATCTGATTGTGACTTATTAATAAAACAGGAAAATAATTTTATAATGTGACGGGGGGGGGGGGGGGGGGGTGGGTGGGGTGCGTGGGTGGGAGGGGTGGGGGGCGGGGGGGGTGGGGGGGGGGGGGGGGGGGGGGGGGGGGGGGGGGGGGGGGGAATGGGGGGGGGCCGGTGGGTGGGGGGTGAGGGGGGGGGGGTAAAATACGTTATAAAAATTGGTCTGTAAAGCATGGACAGTTGTGGGGGGAAACGGAAGCGGCAGCGACACATAAGGACCAATTACATTAACATAAACAGAGACTGCTGGGCGTGTGGGTGGTGCGGCGGTGCTGGCCACGGCCGTCCAGTGGTGTGCAGGTGCGCCGGGAGTGCGAGTGCTGTGGCCGAGAGGCACGGCACGGTAGAAGATTGTGGCCCGGCAAGGGAGAGCCAAGGAGGAGAAGAGAGCGTGTGCAAGTGACGCGACCCATCACATGAGGAAAGCCCGAGTAGGGAAGACAGGTGGATCTGTGAGTGCAAGGCCACCTGGGGCTCGAGTGAACGTCCAGGACCTGTGGCTACAGGGAGACCGTCTTGAAAAGACCAAAAAAAGTGTGTGTGACAAATTAGTCGGAAGAAACAAAAGTGCTTTAGGTTCTTGCCGGCAGTGGCGGTTTAACAACCTATAAAAGAACCTAATGAAAGAAAAGCTGTAATAGCCCTAGTACACTTTATACCCTAATACATGGCATAATCGATCATGGAAATAAGAAAATGCTGGTAAGTTAAAATAAAACATAAAAATAAAATTACTGTTAATTTCACCAATCAGAGATAATTCCTGTTGCTTGCATTGACCTATACATTTCTCTGTACCTATTTGTAAGACATATAAATACCTATGTTTTACATTTATAAAGATCAGGTGCTATTCATGTTATCTTGGAACCATTTCTTTAAATCAGCATATCACAAACAACTTTCTAATATTATATACGAAATTACTATTCTAAACATTTGTAGTTACTTTGTTTCTCAGATATATCCTTGGATCAATCCTCTGCTATTGGATAGTTCGTTTACAAGTGTCCTGTCCTGTCCTGTACTGTACTATCCTCCACACATTCTAAGGATGACTGAAACCAAGGATAGTACCAAGTTCTATTTAAAAGGATTATGATGCCTGTTCAGTCAGTTTAAACAGAAATAGCTCTGACTAATGTCCAGGATACACTTGACTACAGAGATTCATGATCCAGGCAGGACAGAGTAGGATAATATGAGACTCTTAACATGTTATAAGAATGGCACATGATCCAAAACTTAAGAATTGCTTCTTTTTAGACTTTCCATTTTATATTTCTGGACCAATGCTAACCATGGGTAACTGAAACCTTAGAAAGCAAAACCATGGAAAAAGTGATGAATATAAACAGTGTTGTGACAGAGTACTTAGAATGTATCTTTGGAGCATGCATCCAAGTTAAATGTAAGAATAAATGCAATGCAGGAGAATTACTAGATATTCATTAAAAATTATATGCTATTAGCATATTGTACTGTTTTCTGTATTTCTCCATACTCTTTTTGTACCTGTCCAGCAGTATATACTCATTAAAAAACAACAACAACGCCGGGCGTAGTGGTGCGCGCCTTTAATCCTAGCACTTGGGAGGCAGAGGCAGGTGGATCTTTGTGAGTTCAAGGCCAGCCTGGTCTACAGAGTGAGTTCCAGGACAGCTGGGGCTACAGGGAGACCCTGTCTCGAAAAAGACCAAAAAAAACCCAACTTTATTTTAGAATAATTATAGATCCATAAGAAGTTGCCAGTAGAGTAGAGGTCCCATGCACCTTTCTCATCTCCTCAATGTTGTCATCCTTCATAGAGTACACTAACAGTATACTAACAGAGAATTCACATTTCAACAGCATACTCATTTTTGCATAGTTCTGTATATTTTTGCATGTTCTGTGCTTTTTTCATGTGCCTTAACTCCATAAAGAGATAATGCATTTAATAGACTATTGGAATGATTATCATGTGTGGCACATTAAGGAAAGTCCTTTTAAAAGTTTAATAGGTGCCGGGCGTGGTGACCCATGCCTTTAATCCTAGCACTCAGAGGCAGAGGCAGGCGGATCTCTTTGAGTTCAAGGCCAGCCTGATCTACATAGTGAGTTCCAGGCCAGCTGGGACTACAGGGAGACACTGTCTCAAAAAGACAAACAAAACAAAGTTTAATAGGTAATGCAGGCTGAGGTAATAAGTGGTTTTGATTAGGTTGCCTAAACTGAGAAATGCTGGTGGTGGTAAACAGTTGCCTTAGTGAGGTGTTTCCTCAGGTGTCACCTGGCCTCTTTGCTACCAGGCTAACCCTGAGGAAACATCTGGCAACAGGACTTAGCCACAGCAGTTGTACAGGTATGGATGAGGGTCATGGAGGTTTCTGCCAAGGTTTTAGAGGAGTGCTAAGACCAAAGCATGTGGCAGGATTGCTATCTATCTGCAAAGAGGCTGTTGCTAAAATTCCGTGCGTGCCTGCATGCAGCACACACCAATGTCTGCTCCCTCTTCCCTTGGTCTCAGTGACAAACCTAGGTACAATTTCACCATACTATCCTCTGAGAAACCAGTGAGTTTACTGGGCTTAGTTACAGAGCACTGGGTGAGGAGTTACTTAAAGGAGTATGGATGATTTCCCCCCCAAGCACTAGAAAGTCTTCAGCCATGTATGGGTGGTGGCTTCTCCATAACCACACAAAATGGCTTAGAGAGAGAGGCCCTGCCCTAGTCTTCCCCAGCCTATGTGATGTTGCCCTTGTCCCAGGCCATGTGCAACTGGAGTTGGTAATCACAGGTTAGGAGGTATGGCTTGTCCCTCCAGGGTCCTATGACTCTTCCTGCCCCTCATTTCATGTAAGAGGGTTCCTGAACAATCCATGAGCCAAGCTGTGAAGATCTTAGGCAAGTGGGCTCAGCTGAGCTCAGGAAAGACAGTGCCTGTTTGAACACAGCAGCACTCTACAGCAGAGGCCCTGAGGATGGAAGCTGTGAGGGTGAAGCCCAAATTCAGTAGAAGACTGGATTCTTGAAGTGTCAAGACCATTGATTATTTGACAAAGAAGCTGCAGCAACAGAGCTGAAGGGTGGGGTCCTCCAAGCCCTTGGGAACCTGGATGATCATGTGTCCAGCTGGACATGGAGGACAGGATTCGATGCTTACTCTGCTAGGTTTTAGTCTTGCCCAGGTCTGATATTCACCACGTTCCATTAGTCCCTACTTAGGCAACAAACTGTCAGCCAAGAATATTTACATTTGTAAATGTAAAGATTTAAAATGAAAACTATTTCATGACATTTTGAAATTATAAAAATTCCTATATCGGTGTGTGAATTTTACTGCAGGTAGGTGCAGCTGTACTCAAGTCATTGGTTTACATATGTGAGTCTTCTGTACTCACTGGCAGATTTGAGTAGATGCAGCAAATACTGAAATGCCCACATATTTTTACTATTTGGCCTTTTGAGGAAAAAGTTGGCTCACTTCTAGATTTTGCGGATCAGCAGAAACAAGGCAGTTGGCTGTGCTTGAGGAACACATACGCTAGCTGAAGCAAACTGGGGTGGGCAAATGTTTAGCAAGTTTTAGTTAACTGAAACTTTATGACAGAGTAGTTATATTGTGTTACTTATAGTATGTAATAGACATCATGAAACAACTTAAAAGTTTAAAACTAGAGAAATACATTTTTAAACAGAGAAACTGGATTAAGAGAATGAGTTGAAATCACATGGTAGAGATAGGAGTGGATAAAGTTTAATGTTTACTAGACTTTCTTAGAAAATGAAACAGTCGGGGCTGGAGAGATGGCCTAGCGGTTAAGAGCGCCGACCGCTCTTGCAGAGGATCCAGGTTCGATCCCCAGCACCCACATGGCGGCCGAGAACCGTCTGAAACTCCAATTCCAGGAGAACTCCAGTTCCAGGGGAATCCGACACCCTCTTCTGACCTCCGCGGCATTGCACGTCACGGGTGCACAGACTTGCATGCAGACAATACATTCATACACATACGGAAATAAATAAAAATTAAAAAAAAATCTTTAAAAAAAAAAAAAAATAACAATAAAAAAAGAAACTAAAAAAATACCAAGCCCAGATGGATTCATGCAGAACTCTGTAATGCATTTAAAGAGGATCTACAGCCACTATTACTCAAATTATTCAAAAGGATAGAAATAGGAGCAAATCTCCCAAATTCCCTCCCTGAAGCCAACAACACTCTAATACCAATACTAGGGAAAGATAAAACCAAAAATAGAGAACTACAGAACCATTTCAATAATGAATAGATGCAAAAATTCTCAGCAAAATACTTTCAAACCCCATACACACACACATCAAAAAGATCTTCCGTCATGACCCAGTCAAATTCATTCCAGAGATTCAGGGATGGTTCAACACACAGAAATCAATAAATAACATAAAGCACATAAGTGGACTTAAAGTCAAAAAAGATATGGTCATCTCATGGCCTTCAACAAAATTCAACATGCTTTCATAGTAAAAGTCCTATAGGTAACTGACCTGGAGGGAACATTCCTCGATATAATTAAAGTCATATAGAACAAACCCACAGCTGACATTACTCTAAATGGTGAAAAATTAGAAGCTTTCTCGTTAAAATTAGGAACCCTGCAAGGCTTCCCACTATCCCCACTCCTTTTCATTACAGTGCTTGAAATGCTTGCTAGAGCAATAAAACAAGAAAAGGAAATTAAATGAGTACTAATTGGAAAAGAGGAGGTCAAACTATCCTTTATTTCAGATGACATGATAGTTTACCTAAGAGATGCCAAAAACTCCACCAGAACTCCTAGAAACAATTAACAGTTTCAGTAAATATACCAAGGAGTGGTATGACTGGGTCAGGTGGTAGGCTCATTTTTAGCCTTTTAAGGGTTCTCCACACTACTTTCCATAATGGTTGTACAAGTTTACATTCCCACCAGCAGAGGATGAGTGTTCCCCTTTCCCCACAACCTCTCCAGCATTTGGTGTCTTTTGTGTTCTTGATCTTAGCCAGTCTTATTGGTGTGAGATGATATCTGAGTGTTTTTAATTTGCATTTCCTTAATTATTAACGATGTTGAACACTTTTTAAGATATTTCTCAGCCATCTTTACTTCCTCACTGATGAAGACTCTGTTCAGCTCTTTTCTCCATCTTTTGAGTGGGTCATTTGTTTTCTTCTTTGTTTTTTTTGAGTAGTCTATATATTCTTAACATTAATGCTCTGTCAGATGAATCACTGGTGAAGATTTCCTCCCACTCTGTGGGTTTTCTGTTCACTTCATTGATGATTTCTTTTGCTGTACAGACATTTTTGAGTTTGAGGAGGTCCCATTTATCAACTCTTGACCTTCTTTCCTGTGCAGCTGCTGTCTGATTTAGAAATTCTTTTCCTACACCTATGTTTTGTAGGTTGTTACCAACTTTTTATTCTATCACCTTCAAGGTTGAGATATTTATCCATTTGGAGTTGATTTTTGTACAGGGTGAGAGGTAGGGTCTTAATTTTGTTCTTCTACAAATGGTGATCCAATTTTGCCAGCACCATTTGCTGAAGATTCTACCCTTCCTCCACTGAANGTCTCAGCTGGCCTGGAACTTGCTTTGTAGACCAGGCTGGCCTTGAACTCACAGAGATCTGCCTGCCTCTGCCTCCCAAGTGCTAGGATTAAAGGCATGCGCCACCACACCCGGCTTGAAATAGTATCTTAGAATGTAACTTCTGGGGCTGGAGAGATGACCTAGCGGTTAAGAGCTCTGACTGCTCTTGCAGAGGACCTAGGTTTGATCCCCAGCACCCATGTGGTGGCTGAAAACCGTCTTTAACTCCAGTTCCAGGAGGATCCAATGCCCTCTTCTGACCTCCATGGCATTGCACAACACGGGTGCACAAACCTGCATGCAGACAATACACTCATACACATACGAAAATAAATAAAATTTAAAAAAAATGTAACTTCCAGCAGGGTGTGGTGGCGCACGCCTTTAATCCTAATGGGAGGCAGAGGCAGGGGGATCTTTGTGAGTTCAAGGCCAGCCTGGTCTAAAGAGTGAGTTCCAAGGACACCTGGGGCTACAGGGAGACGTCTAGAAAAGACAAAAAAAAAAGTAACTTCCAAATATAATTGATTACTTGTTTTCAATTAAACAAACACTTTTATTCTCTATTACATACAGGAATTACTACGGTTTCCTAAACTTCATGACGCTATAGTTGAAGTAGTGACTTGTCTTCTTCGTAAAAGGCTGCCTGTTACAAATGAAATGGTGAGCTACTGTGTTGTTTGAATCACTGTTCGCAAAAGTTTAAACTTTTTAGTTTGGTTGCTTTGTTTTGGTACCAATAAGATTACTCCAGCATTGTTTCCAGTGTGCTGTGAGGAGTATTTGTGTTACTTCAAAATATAGTTTTTAGTAATTATAGGATATAGTACATTTATTTGTATTTTAATCATTGCTAACCTGAAAGTTTAAGTTTTCATGAGGACTGGCTATTGCTGAAGTTTATGAATAGCTTCTTCTATTCTATAATGCCATTAAATTTAGTGGTAAATTAGTTTAATCTTTGAACTCATTCTACCAAGCCTTTGTATTATATATAGCAAGCTTACTTTTACTGTTAGGGTAATTTGGTTTCTGCTACAGTTTGTTTCTCCTATGGTCTAATGGCAAAATGTTCTATTCTGTGGATTATGCCCCCCAAAGGCTAAAATTGACATAAATATGAGCTCAGCATTTGACATTACACTTAGGCCTCCAATTATTAGCTGTGTTTTCCTTCTGATCGCTTTTGAGCCTGGCATTTGAGTCTTGGCTCAAGATACTGAGCCTCAATTGAAGTTCACTAAAGAATATCCTTGGAAATGGAGGTATGGGTTGCTGCTTGGTTGCTTGCTTAGCCAGGATTGCTGTCAGATTCAGATACCTAAGCCTGATTGCTCATACTACCCATGACAGCACAGTGACTGATACCACACCCTACCCACTGACATCATGGAATTATTGGGACTTCATTGGGACCCAGCTCTGTACCAGTAAGTGGTTTTGTGATACCTGAGACAGTACAGAGCAGTTAAGAGAACTTGGTTCCTAACTGCAAAAGAAATCATTTTCTCAAGCTATTTTTTTTTTATGTCTAGTGCTCTTAACTAGAAACAGTATATAATTTTAGCAAATAAACAGCCACATTGTCCAGTAGTTCATGTAGTACTTGATAAGTAATATTTTGATAATTTTTCTTCTGCTCAGAATTGACAGTAGGGGAGTAAGTTTCAGAAAAAAGCTGTGACCAGAAACATTTAAAGACTCTATGGGATTAAAAAAACTAAAACCAGTGCTTGTGGTCCTATAAACAATCCTATCCCTAATCCATACACACCAGAGGAAAAGGGATCAAAAGCACAGGAAAGGATGTTAGTAAACACATTGTACATGTATCAAGGCATCACAGGAAAGCCACTGTACAGTAAATATTGTAAGTTTACTCTTTGCAAGCCTTAGGAATAGAAACATTAATTTTCGACTATCTCATTAGATTTTACTTCATGGTTAGTGCTACCTCTGTAAATGTATCCATTATCCATATAAGTTAACATGCCTAACTGTGAACTGAATAAAAGATTTAACACCCTGTAATAGATAAGACATTTGAATAGCACACTTGCTTATTGATGCTATTTATTGATTTATTTATTGACTTATTTATTTATTTATTTATTTATTTATTTATTTATTTGGTCTTTTCAAGACAGTGTCTCCCTGTAACCCCAGCTGCCCTGGAACTCACTCTGTAGACCAGGCTGGCCTTGAACTCACAAAGATCCACCTGCCTCTGCCTCCTGATTGCTAGGATTAAAGGCGTGTGCCACCATGCCCTGATTATTGATGCAATTTTAAGTAGACAACCTTTTCTCATTAACAGTAAATTACTTTGAAGCTGTCTTAATGTCAATTTTTCCCCCCTTGGCCATGTGATTTTAGTGCTGAAATGCAAATAACTTGGTTAGAACTAATTATTATTGGGCTTAGATTATTACTTAAAAATGTTTCTTCAAAAAAAAAAAAATGTTTCTTCAAGGCCAGCCTGGTCTACAGAGCAAGTTCTAGGACAGCTGGGCTATATGGAGACCCTGTCTCGAAAAGACAAAAAAAAAAAAAAAAGGTCTACAGAGCAAGTTCTAGGACAGCTGGGCTATATGGAGACCCTGTCTCGAAAAGACAAAAAAAAAAAAAAAAATGTTTCTTATACTTATTCAGTATTGTCTGAAGGTGATAGCTAAGTATGTTTTATATAAACTTCTCAAGATAAAGCAAGGTGGGCATATCTTTGTTTATTAGCCTCAATTTATTTTTTCTAGGTCCATAACTTAGTGGCAATTGAATTAGCTTATATTAACACAAAACATCCAGACTTTGCTGATGCTTGTGGGCTAATGAACAATAATATAGAGGTGAGTACAAGTGCTCATTTTCAGAGGTAGAAAGTCTGCTTTGAGTTATTTCACATGTTAGCAGTGAGTTATGAAAGATGTGGGATATTATTGCCTGTTACATGACCAAGAAATATGCTGAGGTTGTTTCTTAATGGTTTAATTCTTAAAATCACTTGAGACAGTTATTCTTACTGTCAGCTTAAATAACAGAAAAAGAGAATATGGGAATTGATTAGTATATTGGAGGACAGTCTGGCCTCTCGTCAGTAATTACTGTGTAGTTTTCTCAGATTAAAATGTATAAAACAGGGCTGGAGAGGTGGCCTAGTGGTTAAGAGCACCGACCGCTCTTGCAGAGGACCCGGGTTCCATCCCCAGCACCCACATGGCAGCCGAGAACCGTCTGAAACTCCAATTCCAGGAGAACTCCAGTTCCAGGGGAATCCGAGACCCTCTTCTGACCTCCGCAGCGTTGCACGACACGGGTGCACAAACCTGCATGCAGACAGTACATTGATACACACACAGAAATAAATAAAATTAAAAAAAAAAATAAAATGTATAAAACAAAATGTTTAGAATGGAGGTTATTTGGCTCTGAAAACTGTGGAGGAAGCATTGTAAGGATTACCTAACCTTTTGTAATTTGTAAAAGCAGTCTCCTTTCATTATGAGGGTGGATACACTTCATATCTTTTGTTTACATTTGATGTTAATATAACAAGTTATATATGATACCAGATGAAGCCAAGGTGATAGCTATGTCAGTTTGTCTTGGTGCTTTAAATAATTTGTCTGTCCTTTTCTCCCAAGAACAGTACATTATCTATAAAGCATTAAGACCTGAATCCTATATAAAATTTCCTTTCTGTTGATAGGTAAAGAGGGTTTTAGCTTTAATTCTTTGGTTAATGCATGATAAAATGAGGTTCACAGATGATAATAGGTATTGTTTCAGTGCCTATTTTGCCAGGCAGTACAGTAGAAAAAAAAAAAACCTTTTCTGTAAAGACAGTTACTGGGAACCAGCTTTTTAGCTACACAGATGGGAATTTTTCCCATTACCAAAGTTTCCAAAATGTATACAATAAAGCTATTTTAAAATACCCAGAAAGTTTATCAGGGAACATGTATGTTAAAAATAGGCAGAGAGACACTTTCTTATTCTGAGCCTCAGTTCTTCAGTAGTCTACTTAAGAGTGGAGCAGTGCGGAGACCCTGTCTCAAAAAGACCAAAATAAAACAAAAAAAGAGTGGAGCAGCACTATTACACTGACAAGGTTGCATGTGTCAAGGCTTCAGATTAATTAGTATTGAAGATCTGTCTCTGGTTTTGATGACTCTGCCAAGGAATTACCGTTTTTCACACCAACCCTCTGAAGGTAGCTAATGTTGACAGAAGAACCATGGCTTAGGAAGTCAAGTAAGCCATATCTACTGGAGTCCAGAGTCAGCTAATGTGGTAACTGGTGGTCCTGCTGGGCTTAGAGTCCTCAATCTCCACATTGCTCTGCATCACTCTCAAAATGAGTATTTTGGTTTATTAACTTTTTCTAAAGATTGTTACAATCCAGTTATATTATTTTAGTCCTTGATAACTTATGAAAAAATGGAAATGGTTTACATTTCTGTTTTTAAAAAATGCCGGGTATGGTGGTACATGCCTTTAATCCCAGCACTGAGGAGGCAGAGGCAGGCTGATCTCTTGAGTTCAAGGCCAGCTTGGTCTATAGAGCGAGTTCCTGTCTCAAAAGGACCCCCCCCAAAAAAGAAAAAAACAGAAAAAAGCCCCCACTGTATTTTAAAAAAGTCATTGTGAAATTGTGAACTTAAGAGTTTTTTGCAAGTTTGAAAGTGTTCATGAGATGCTTGATTTGAGTTTTGTTTAACCTAAATGCTTTTCTGCTGTGTTTTATACTGCCTGCAAGAGGCCCATGTTCATTCTCTGCATTTTTCTGTATCTTATGATCTTATACCTGTCATGGTGCTTGAACATAGCAGGAGCTTGTTCCATGGTAACTTGAATTTAACATGGTTTCTGTAGCTTGGTAAAAGTTTGATAGTGTGCAGTTGATCAGTCTGTTAAATTGAGGTTACAGAAAGGTCTGTCCATTGTGTCAATACTTTTTCTAGGAAATAGTTTAGGACTAAGAAAATTCAAGTTTTTTTTTTTATTTTTTTGGTCTTTTTGAGACAGGGTCTCCCTGTAGCCCCAAACTCTGCTGGAACTCACTATGTAGACCAGGCTTGCCTTGAATTCACAAAGATCCGCCTGCCTCTGCCTCCAGAGTGCTGGGATTAAAGGTGTGTGTCACCATGCCCAGTGAAAATTCAAGTTTTTAAAATGGATAACTGGAACCACAGGTACTTAAGTTATAGTTTTATTGTACAGGAGTTGTCTGAATGAGTTTGAAGGCTTTAAGCTTATGTCCCATATTCTCGTGGGGACAGTTGAAATCAGTGTGTCTTAACTTTCTGAGAAATAGGTTTCATGTCCTTCATTTGGGAGTCCCTCGGATAGATAGGGAGCCACTGTTGTTGGCAATGGTGTGTTGTATCTCTCAGGTGTGTTTGAGGAGGGGAGGAGAGGATGATCCAGAGAAGCCTTGGGTTAAATGATTTATTTTAAAGTATGATCAATTATGGCATGAGTCCCAGTAATGAGAGGGATATATATCCTATATCATACATATTCTACACTTTGCAACTAAGATGAACATTTTGAAGTAGGCTTCCATCACCATTCTAATGATTACTTTTGTTTTGCTTGGTTATGCTTTAAAGGAACAAAGAAGAAACAGGCTAGCAAGAGAACTACCTTCAGCTATATCACGAGACAAGGTAAAACACAAAACTTTTAAAAGAATATTTCATCAAACCCAGAACTGGACTGATTTTCAGTTGTAGAGATGGCTTTCTTCTCCATCTTTAATAGTTCATTAGGACTGTTTGAGTAAATATTATCCAAGTTCTATAAATAATTTAAAAATAAAGGTGGAGCTGGAGATGATAGTACACACCTTTAATCTACCAGCATTCAGGAGGCAGAGGCAGGCAGATTTCTGTGAGATGGAGGCCAGCCTGGTTTGCATAGTGAGTTCAGGCCAGCTAGGGCTATAGAGAGACCCAGTCTCAAGTAGGTAAGTAAGTAAGTAAATAAATAAATAGACACCCAGTCTCAAATAAATAAATAAAATAAGGTGGCTTTAAAGTGTCAGGCTTCTTTTAATGGTTCAGCTAATAACTGTCAGGTTTATCTAGCACTGATTTGATTTTGTGTGTGTGTGTGTGTGTGTGTGTGTGTGTGTGTGTGTGTGTATGTATGTATGTGTGTGCCTTTTGAGATAGGGTCTCCCTGAAGCCCCAGCTGTCCTGGAACTCTATGTAGACCAGGCTGGCCTTGAACTCAAAGAGATCCAGTTGCCTCTGCTTCCCAAGTGCTGGGATTAAAGGCATGCGCCACCTTGCCCAGATTTTTTTTTTTTTTTTTGTATTTTTGAGTCAGGGTCTTCCTGTAGCCCCAGTTGGCCTGGAACCCATTCTGTTAGACTAGGCTGGCCTTGAATTTACAGAGATCCACCTGCCTCTGCCTCCTGAGTGCTGGGATAAAGGCGTGTGCTACCATGCTCTAGCACGTATTTTTATAAGGCTGTTTTAGAGAGAGGTAACACAGCAGTATGCACATGGTTACAATTACCAGTAGTAACTTTAGTAGTTGAGAGACTAAAATGTTACCTGAGTTCCTTGGTAGAAAATATCTTATACATGCCAGAAACCAAAATGAAGCTTTTGGATTTGGATTTTTCTTACTCGTTCATCTGACAAAAACAACAGAGTGACGCTGATGTAGGAAATGAGGCACAACACGCATTTACTGGCTCCATGAGGACTTTTTTCATGTTATTTTATTGCTTCGTTACAGAGGGGAAATTTTTGTTTATAAAATGTTTCCAAATGTATTTTTGGCATCCTTGATTTTTTTTTTTTTCCCTTGCATTTTTGCCTTTAGTCTTCTAAAGTTCCAAGTGCTTTGGCACCTGCCTCCCAGGAGCCCTCCCCTGCTGCTTCTGCTGAGGCTGATAGCAAGGTCTGTTCTCATTCCTCCTCTAAGCCTGCATGTCTAGTTCGGGTACAGTGTACTGAAGAGTTTTAATATGGGATATAGTGTTATGATCAGATCTTTTAGTCTAATCAATTTTAAATTATGTAACAAAATATTGACATGGTTTCTTTTGCTTGCCATATAGAAGATACACACAAAAATTATTTTAAAAATGAAATTATCTTCTATTTTTTTTAATTTCAAGCCATTGCTATTTAAATCTTGCTTGTTAAATTGCATGTTTTAACATGTCTTTTAACAGTTAATTCAGGACAGCAGAAGAGAAACTAAAAATGTGAGTCTGGCTTCAGAATGGGAATGTTGGTCCCTTGGTTCTCACTACAGCACTCTGCAAATCCATGGAAGAACCTGTCTGTACAGTGGCCTCTTTCTTGTTGTCTACGTTATGTTCTTAATGTTCCGTTTATCTAACCCTTGTTTTAATAATAGGCTTCCTATTGTTCCTACCCTCAAAGGTAGTTTTGAATTTTCTTTTAGTAGTTGAGATTGCAGAGCTGTAAATTGTACTTTTAGAAATTTCCCCATTATAGTTCTGAGATCTGTCCAGACTAATGCCTCTTTCTTAGGCTTCCCATTAATATGTGTAACTCTAAATGTATAATTTCATGTGTGCTTCAAAAGCTTAAGCAAATTCAATTTCAGAACATGGGAACTTTGAGAGCTTTAAAACTTGTCAATTCTTGATTTTTTTTTTTAGCAGAAAATTGTATGTTTAGTGTGTTCTTGCTGTTTTTCTGCCACTTATTCCCTAGGTTTAAGGTTCTTACCTTCAAAGCCATCTCACCTTTCAGCCACAATACTCAATAGAACCACTGAAGTCACTATACAAGTTTCATTTCATTCACGGCGTCACATTGAATGTCCTCACTTCCTTATGATTCCATTTGGTTTATAATTCATGAATACTTAAAAAGCACTAAAAGTATAACAACACCTATACCCTTGACAGACTTTTTGGCCAGTGTTTCAATTTGGAATGATACCCAAAACTACAGTTTTTCTTATAACTACCATAACACTCTTCTGTTAGGTTCATATTCTCTAGTTTTAGCTTATATATATATATATATATATATATATTTTTTTTTTTTTTTGGTCTTGTCTTTTTGAGACAGGGTTTCTCTGTAGCCCCAGCTGGCCTGGAACTCCCTGTGTAGACCAGGTTTGCCTTAAACTTTATAGCCTCTGCTTCCCGAGTGCTGGGATTAAAGGTGTATGCCACCGTGCCCAGCTTGAGATTGATTTTTTTGTACATTGTTGTAAATAGCTGGGTATTTTTAAGAAGAGTTAGACTCCCTCCTGCCCCACAATAAGGTTAGATTGCAGTTGTGATGAATGGATATCCTTTTTCATCCTTGGGACTATAGATTTTGATGGAATTTAAATTCTGCTTATTTATATATAATATCTATATAGTTATATATATATCTATATATTATTAAATGATTAATAACTTCAATAATGTGAAAGTTAAACTTTTTTTTTTTTTTTGGTCTTTTTGAGACAGGGTCTCCCTGTAGTCCCAGCTGGCTTGGAACTCACAGTGTAGACCAGGCTGGCCTCAAACTCAAAGATCCACCTGCCACTGCCTACTCAAACCTTGGAATTAAAGGTGTGCACCACTTGCTTAGCAAGTAGTTTTAACAGCAGCTTATACCTCGTCTATAATCTTGTATTTGAGGAGTGGGAAAAGAAAAAACAAATTCTGCAAAGTCAGCAAATGACAAGAGGAATTCAGTAGAACTTGAACTGGCTGTGGGCTTGCAGATAGTGTCTAACAGAACCTCTCAGGTTTCTAGTTACACACGCCACTACCATCTCTCTGGTTTCATTATCCCCTTAATAAATTCCAGATAGGTACTACATCTGTTTGATTAACATCAGAGAAAATGAATTTCCTTTATTGTTCAACTGGTACAGGTTTCGGAACATGTGTTTTCAGGTTGCATCTGCAGGCGGCGGGGTTGGAGATGGTGGTCAAGAACCAGCAACAGGCAACTGGAGAGGAATGCTGAAAACCTCAAAAGCTGAAGAATTACTAGCTGAAGAAAAATCAAAGCCAATTCCAATTATGCCAGCCAGTCCACAAAAAGGCCATGCTGTCAATCTGCTGGATGTGGTAAGCCAGGAAATTGTGATTTAAATCTGTAAGATGACAGAATTAGTAGGTAAACACTCTCGGAGACAAAAAGAACTAAATCTCAAAAAGTTGTTAAGTATTAAGTGTTGCCATTTCAAAATGACACAAAATAATATTTTCCCCCTTATTCCATTAGCCAGTTCCAGTTGCACGAAAACTATCTGCTCGTGAACAGCGAGACTGTGAGGTTATTGAAAGACTCATCAAATCATATTTTCTAATTGTCAGAAAGAATATTCAAGACAGGTTAGTACTACTTAATATAAAGAGACTAAAATATACTGCCAGATGAGTTCATGGCCCTAATGTTAACTGTGAAAGCAAAATTCGGTGTATTAGCATGGACTGATTAGGACCTTATTTATTATCAACTGGAGAAAACAAAGAAATGAGAGGAGCCAGGAATGGTGGTGATGTCTACACTTCTAGCTGTGTAGGGAGACTCAGGCTCAGACAGGATGAACACAAATTTAGGGCTATGCTATGCTATTTAGTGAAGACCCTGTATGAAAACAAGAACAGAGAAGGGGTTGGGGTGTGGTCAGAGGTACAGAGAACTTGTCCAGGTGTCCACGATGTCCTGGATTCAGTCTCCCACACTGTGATAGAATCCATCTAAAAAAAAGAATCCATCTGATTACCATGTCTTTTATAAATATTTTTTTTTTTTCTAAAAAACAACAAAACAGGGCTGAGGGCATAGCTCAGTTGTTTGCCTAGCAGGCAGAAGCACTGGGTTCCATCTTCAGCACTGCAAAAACAAGTGTGGCGCATGACTGCAATTCAAGCAGCAGGGAAGTGGCAGTAGGAGGGTCAAGAATTCAAGGCCAGGCCAAACCACATAACATTAGCTGTGGAGCCAAGAACTCAGTATATGGCCCAGGCTGGTGTAGAAATCACAATTTTTCTGCTTCCCTGAATGAGTGCTGAGATTGGTTATGTCCCATCATCCTACTGGGTCTTTCTTTTCTCTTTTCTTTCTTCCTTTTTTCCTGGTCTTTTTGAGACCAGGTCTCCCTGTAGCCCCAGCTGGCCTGGAACTGGCTACATAGACCAGACCAGACCAGGCTGGCCTTGAACTCACAGAAATCCATGTATTTCTGCCTCCTGAGCATTGGGATCAAAGGTGTGTGCTACCATGCCTGGCTCCTATTGAGGTTTTCATACATTTTTAGTAATTTAGTTAGTCATTTTGGTTAGTTACCATTGGCACGTCTTTTTTAATTAGTTGCTTTGGTTTTCTGAAAAATCAAAATAAATTCTTGTGTTTCCACTGCCTAAATGTTTCTTCATGTAGACTGCGGTGTTTCATGCAGTAATAATAAGAAAAGCTTAGCTGCCTAATATATTAGAAAATATTCTGTATCTAATTTATGGTAAACTGTTAGCAGGTAAGAGAAATTTTATTATATAGAGGAATAAAAAGCTAGAGAGTCTGATACTTTGTATTGATAGCAAAGGTTTTTATCTGTAGAATCAGTTATTTTGCCTCTGTGACTTTAATTTATAGTTTTGTAGTAAAAAACAGTAATTATGGCTTACAGAAACCTTCCATAGATTGTTTCCTTTATAACCCCCATCCTTTATACAGGTTATTTGTTAATATTAAGCTATAATTCATATACCATAAAAATTCTAAAATTTATTATTGTAGGTGAACTTTGCCTTTTTTTTTGAGGCAGGGTCTCCCTTTAATCCCAGCTGGCCTGGAGCTTGCTGTGTAGACCAGGCTGGCCTTGAACTCACAGAGATCTGCCTGCCTCTGCCTCCCGAGTGCTGGGATTAAAGGTGTGCACCACCATGCCCGACCTAAGGAGGTTCTTAGCTGCCATGTGGGTGCTGGGGATCGAACCCAAGTCCTCTGCAAGAGCAGTCAGTGAGTGCTCTCTGAACCATCTCTCTAGCCTAAACTTTGTAGTTTTTAAAATAGTCACATAAAGTTGTACAATGTTAATTCTGCAACATTGTCTACCCTAACCTAAATTTAAAAAAAACAAAAACCATGTCTGTTGGTAGTGACCTTTTTTTTGCCTCATCCCTGAAACACTTAAATTACCATCTCTGTGATTTTATCTATTTTGGACATTTCATGTAAGTAAGAACATAATATGTGGCCTTTTGTGTCTGGCTTCCTTAATTGTGTTTTTACAACTTATTCATACTGTAGTATGAGTGAAAGCATGTATGAACTTTTTATAGTTGGTTATAATACTGGATTATATAATACCACTCATCAGATTATGAATCCTTGAGTTTTCACATTTGGACTGTTAAGCCTGGATCTAGAGAGAGGATTCCAGAGAACCCAAGTTATATTCCCAGCACTGGCATCAAGTGGCTCACAACCACTTGCACTTTCAGTTCCTGGGGTATCTTATGCCTCTAGTCTCCATAGGTACCTGCACATACCCCCACATTCACATTGTTTAATTAACCTTAAACTTCATAATTTGATTTTGTTTTGCAGTGTGCCAAAAGCAGTAATGCACTTTTTGGTTAATCATGTGAAAGATACTCTGCAGAGTGAGTTAGTGGGACAGTTGTACAAATCATCCTTATTGGAAGATCTTCTGACTGAGTCTGAGGACATGGCCCAGCGTAGAAAAGAAGCAGCAGACATGCTGAAGGTAATGACTGAGAAGTGGTTGTTTTTTTTTTTTAATTTCCAAATTTTCTACCTGGGTGTAGATATATACATATAAATAATTTAAAATGCATTCTGATCTTTGTGTACAAAGAGTCTTTATAATATACCCTCCAACCCTGTTGGTACTTGATTCAAATTTCAGATAAAGATACTGGCGGTTTTTGTTTGTTTTGGTTTTTTGTTTGTTTTTTGAGACAGGTTCTTCCTGTAGCCCCAACTGTCCTGGAACTCACTATGTAGACCAGGCTGGCCTTGGACTCATAGTAATCCACCTGCCTCTGCCTCCCAAGTCTGGGATTAAAGGTGTGCACCACCAGTTTTTTGTTTTGGTCTTTTCAAGACAGGGTCTCCCTGTAGCCCCAGCTGTCCTGGCACTCACTCTATAGACCAGGCTGGCCTTGAATTCACAAAGATCCACCTGCTTCTGCCTCCCAAGTGCTAGGATTAAAGGCTATTTTTTTTTTCTTAATCTACATAAAAAACAAATTTCACACAGTTCAGACTAATATTGTAACTTGAGTTTTTATTTCCTTTAATGCAGGCATTACAAGGAGCCAGTCAAATTATTGCTGAAATCCGAGAGACTCATCTTTGGTGAATAGAACTATTTAATACCAAGAGTTGTTGATTTGGAACCTGGTAGCTACTACCTACCTGGAATAGAATTTTATTTATGAATGCTTGTGTATTGCAGTGGTATGAATTCACTATTGTGAAGATTGGCTATAAACTGAAAAGTATACTCTTCATTACAGAACAAATCACCCATTTAATACAAATAATAAATTGCTGTTTTTAAAGTCTCCCACTATATATGTATATCAAGTCTGTCTGTTTCAGTTAAAGAACTGTTCATGATCTAGCTATACAAAGCAGTTGCTGTGGACAAGATGACCTGTTGTAGTCTTCATTAGCAGTCTTAAAGCTGTTGCCTGGAAGTACCAGGACATTTCACGACTATAATGCATGCACTATATCAAGTGACCTGGTTTGGAAATCTTGGCAAGTTCCTCACATAATCAGTGTGCTTACCTGTACTTTAGTTTCTAATATATGTGTACACACACACACATATACATCCTACCCCTACAGCCTTTGTTGTTGTAAGAAAGCTAATTACATAAGAGGATCTGATATATGTGTACGTACACACACACACACACCCTATCCCTGCAGCCTTTATTGTAAGAAAGCTAATTGCATAAGAGGATCTGAAACAAAGATGTAGGGTTTATTCTGTGTGGTTACATAGTCTTTTCTCTTCTGGGTCCACACTGCCCTAATGTGTTGAAAATTAAAACACAATTTCATTCATAGTTAGTCCAAAGCATGACTTGTTAGTTCTGCATTAAAAACTACCTGGAATTTGGCAAAAATTCCCACCCCTTACAGACTTTAAAAGATCTAATTATTAAAGCCGGGCGTTGTGGTGCATGTCTTTAATCCTAGCACTTGGGAGGCAGGCGGATCTTTGTGAGTTTAAGGCCAGCCTGGTCTACAGAGCAAGTTCCAGGACAGCTGGGGCTACAGGGAGACCTTGTCTCAAAAAGACAAAAAAAAAAAAAAAAAGATTAAAATTTCCCTTAATTTGCAATTATGGTAATAGCAATTTAGACACATCTGTGGGACATTTGCATTGGACTATAAAATTCACTGTGAAGTGGGACCTGAAGTTCAATGTACTCTGGTACATATAAGCATCTCCAATAGATGACATCATAAACCAGTTGTGTATTAAAATACTCAAATTCCGCTGGGAGTGTTGGCTCATGCCTTTAATCCCAGCACTAGGGAGGCAGAGGCAGGTGGATCTCTGAGTTTAAGCCCAGCCTGGTGTACAGAGCAAGCTCCAGGCCAGCTGGGACTAAAGGGAGACCCTGTCTCAAAAAGACAAAAAAAAACAACCCCCAAAAATACTGAAATTCCTTTCCAGGTTTTACAGCCCGGCACTTGTGAGGGATTATTAGCAGGAAAAGTATGGCATTAACTTTAGTTTATAATCTCCAATAAGAACAAATGATTCCAAACATAAAAGCCCCATCTGGTATGATGTAGTACTTTCAGTCTATAGCTCGACAGTGAATGCACACTGCCAAAATGTCTGTCAGCACACTAAAAATCACTAAGCTAATCAGCTACCTATGACTTTTTTTTTCCTTTTTCTCCAGGGCGATGACTACTGTTATAGTGTCTTGAATTTATAAGGGAATAATGCACTTTTATTCAACATACCAAATTTTAAGTTGAAAAGTCAGTTTAAAAACATGCTATGATAATGTATTTGCAAGTACTATACAGTTTGTACAGAGACAGACAAGCAAGAAATGGAAGGACAGAGACAAGGCTTGCCTTTGTGTGTTTTTAACCGTTGTTTTGAAATGTAGAGATAATCTCTGGTATATTTATAATAGGTACTTGTATGTTCTTTTCTGTGTAAATAAAATTGCTCTTATGAAACGGTATTAAAGTTTGGCAATAAATGAATTCCTAACTTGCCTCAGAAAAGTTTAAATAGCTATCTTTTTTTTTGCCTTTTCGAGACAGGTTCTCCCTGTAGCCCCGGCTGTCCTGGAATTCACTCTGTAGACCAGGCTGGCCTTGAACTCACAAAGATCCTCTGCCTCCCAAGTGCTAGGATTAAAGGCATACGCCACCACGCCTGGCTTAAATAGCTATCTTTTAAACTTAGTCTACTTCAGAGCTGTACTGTACTGGAAGTTGGTATGACATTTTCCCTGCCATATTATCACAGTTCACTGAGGTGTTCATTTCTACATATGAAGATAGAAAATTGCTCCAGGTAACAAGAAGCAAATTGTCAAAACCTGAAATTAAAGCAAGACTTCCAGAAAACAGCTGATCAGCCATCTCATGTTTCACTTGGGATATGGGGGTGCACTGCATTGATGTCTCAGGAGTGAATAGTTCTGGAGAGTTAATGTGCTTAGCATATGCAAAGCTGGCCTGAAAAACAAACTTCCTGTATCTTTTGATGTTCTCATGACTGTGTATTTGGTGAGATATTTATTTGGTTCCTTTTAAGTTTTACCTCCAGTTAATAACCTGCTCATGCACAGAAAGTGAAAGTTTCTGAGTACATAAACATTGCTGACACTAGGTGTGGTGGTACACACCTTTAATCCCAGCACAGGTGGCAGAGGCAGGCAGGTCTGTGTGAGTTCCAGGCCAGCTGGGGCAGGAGATCTGTCTCAGAAAGGACCCCCCCCCCCCCAAGAATCCATTGACAGAAGGCTGGTACAAGTCAACAGACTCATAAAACCTGGCAAGAGACTGGAAATGAATTTGAAACAAAGTCTGTACTGAGTTTTTAGGAGAAACTATTTCTTCTAATGGCAATTATAGCCACTTCTAACTTTTTAAAGAATTATTCATTTCTTAGCAACAAAGTCAAATTCATGTATCCAATTGATTTCCCACCTCTAATGGAGACACTGAAGGCTTGGCTGGTTTATGAGAACTGTGACACAGCTCACGCTCTGGACAGACCGTCTACAGTCCTGGACACTTCTTCCATTGTACTTTCATCAGTCCAAGAAGAGCGAGGTGGACTGGGCAGGAACAATGTCAGGTCTTTCATGAAAAAATAAGCCATAATTAAAGATTAAAAAATACACAAAACTATTTACACCACGAGGCCAAGTGTACATACCACTCTTTGGTTTTTGAAAACTTCATGTTTAAAAAATGAATGAAGGACAAGTTTAAGTAAAAATTTTCACAACTGAAGCCACTTTATAATGTAGAAATTCCTTTTTCCTATTTTAAGTAAAGAAAGTCCATTCTTGAGAATGTGCTGTCCAATTACTAGAACACTCTCAGGATTTGTTACTTGTCTGTGATTTATACTGACTCCACCTTCCGTTATCATCCGATACCTGAAAACAGAAATGTTTAGTAACCAGAAGGCTCGTACCACCCTTGAGCTGCCCTCCAACAAGCACTCTGCCATGTCTTCTTCCTGTTCATACACATTTTGCCTCCCTATAATACTCGTCCAAGGACACAGATGTAAGGCTTGATAGATTTAGTGGAGAAAGCTGAGATCAGTTATTTTATCAATCTTAGTAAGGTGGGGGAGCAGGTGCTAAGACTGAACTTAGTGCCATGTGTGTGCTAGGTAAGCAATGTATTGCTTTACTATATCTTCAACCTTTTGTTAACTTTTTTTTTTTAATTTTTTTTATTAATTTTATTTATTTCTGCATGTGTATGAATGTACTGTCTGCATGCAAGTTTGTGCACCCGTGTCGTGCAATGCCGCGGAGGTCAGAAGAGGGTGTCGGATTCCCCCTGGAACTGGAGTTCTCCTGGAATTGGAGTTTCAGACGGTTCTCAGCCGCCATGTGGGTGCTGGGGATCGAACCCGGGTCCTCTGTAAGAGCGGTCGGCGCTCTTAACCGCTAGGCCATCTCTCCAGCCCTTTTGTTAACTTTTTAAGTGGCCCAAAACACACTCTGCAGCCCAGGGAGGCCTTAACTTGCGCATATCCTTCCAAGTCAATGCGATGAGAGCCCTACAAGACCAGGTTCAGCCATCTCAACTTTTGAAGAACTATTTGGTTGGTAAAGGTTTTAGAAAGTAAGATGAATAGGAAGTGCAGAGAATTTCTACCCAGCCTTGGGGAGGGGGAAGGCCCAGAAAAAAAACTTCTAAAAATAAAGAACAATTTTAACAGAAGCAACACGTACTCCTATTGGAATTTTAAGGAAATTTCTTATCAAACTAATAAGTCCTTGCGAATTACTACAATCTGAGACTATGCAAATAGCAAATTGCTTAAAATAAAAGGCAAATGTTCTTCTTCAAAACTAATTTATGTGTATTGGGTATTTTGCTTGCTTGTATGTAAGTGCACCATGTGTGTGCAGTACCAATGGAGGACAGAAGTCAGCAACAGATTCCCTGAAACTGGAGTTAGGGATAGTTGTTAGCTGCCATGTAGGTGCTGGGAACTGAACCCAGGTCCTCTGCAAGAGCAAGCAGTGCTCTTAACCACTGAGCCATCTCTCTAGCCTAGGAAACTTTTTTTCTTAATAAAATTAGTTGATTTCATAAATGAAAAATCAGTAGCTGGTTTTATATTTATTATAGACTACTGACCAAATATACCAATAGCATAAACAAAGAGGTTTTACTGACTTTAGTATCCAAACAGTGTCAAAGAAATAAAGACAAATGAACGATGACAACATACTCTGGGTAGGCGAGAACTGGAAACTTTCTTGGAAAGACAGAATGTAAAGAGAACGGGTGAGTAACAGGAAGTTCCACAAGCATGGAGAGGAAACAGAGAGAGCCTCGAATGTCGGAAAAGCAACTATCCTTTATCTGAATGTGTTAACCAAGTAAAATTAATTGAACATGATTTTATAAAACAAAACCAAACAAAAATCCACTTAAAGGTATACTTTCTTCTAGAGAGAGATTTAGACTGTAACATACTCTACATTTTCTTACATACATATACCAATTCTATTCAGCTTAGATAATCTGAAAAAGCCAGTTGAGTATTATGTAGAATCCTGGCTAAATCTGGATAAAACTCGTAACAGCAAACATACCAAGTGACTCACTGTTGGGGAGTGTATGGCACTAAATGCACTTTCAGGTGTATTAGATAAGGTAGAGTGGCAGGTCATGCAAGGGGCAACAGTGATTTCTCTGCACAGAAACCTAGGATTCAACGCAGAGGCAAACATTCTCAAAACAATTGAAAGAAGCTGTAACAAATGTTATTCATGATGATCACCACAGGCCAATGACTCTGACTTTATGTACAAAGTCCCAAAAATGAGGCACTGGGGCTTTTTGACAACTGCTTTTCTTTCTACAAACTGCCATTAGCTACAAATGTGCATCACACATCAGATTACTCCTTGTAGCACTGAAGTATTCCTTAATACAGAACTGAGGAATTACAATATTCTTTCTTGGATTAAAGAAAAATGCACCCCCCCCCACCCCCCTGAGGTTCTATTTCTATTTTTTTTTTTTTTTCCCTTTTCAAAATTTAACTCAATTTTTAAGTAGGTCCTATGCCTCAAAGTAAAGTGTGAGGGGTCAGGGTCAGGTGAATCTTTTTACTTCTCTATGACCAAATCCCTGAACTGACTGATTCCAGTGCAGTTACTAAATAAAGTCCTTCAAACAAGATTTCTAATGCTGGAGGAGAAACTAACCAACTTTAACAAGAGACAGTCTAGAGGAGTACTACACTTCACAGAAAGTTCAAAATATTTTCAACAGTATGTACTGCTTTTACTTTATTCTTGGGCTAACCTAACCTGAAACAAACGGGATGCATTAGAATAGTATCACTGTGAACATTTCATTAGTGAATTAAGAATCAAAACGTTAGCTCTCACCCTCGGGGACCGTCTGGAATGGCATTTGCTTTGCGGCACGTATCCAGGACACTTGTTCCAGGGTCAAGAACCAATTCAGAAAATGAAGCTTCTTTAAACAATTCTTTTAACTCTTGGTCAGACATGACCTCCAATGCATCTATGCTACTATGGTAAAGGGCTTTTGTACACCTGAAAAAAAAAATTAAAAGCCTTATCACATGAGTGCTTAACCTACTAACCAATTATGGTCTACTCTAAATCTTGCAAGAGCAACATGTATTTTTTTTGTAATTCACTAACTGAATCCATGATTTTTTTTTTAACCAACAAATAAGGACTATTTTAAAGTATTTAAATATTAACTAGAAAATCTTAAAACAGCATCTCAAATGTTGTCATCTGTCTACTGAACTTCATAAAGCACTAACTATTCTAAAGGCTACCTTTTAGCAGAATCCAGCCCTTCTTGCCCATGGACAAGCTTTGTCACTTCTGCAGCAAGTCGTTTCTGAGGACCCCGCTTTTCTGGTTCTTTGACGTGCAGCTGCATGATGTGATCGATCTCTGGAAGTGGCAGGAAAGTGAAGAGCTTGAGGTACCTGGGGACGAGAAAGTCTTAGTGTGCACCAACTAACCCTGACCCTTGGAAAAACTTCTTTTACATATACTTTTAAACATGAAAACACACAGACTGCACTTAAAACTATATACTCAATGCATACATCACCCAGATAGCAAACATTTTACCATGCCTGCTTTTGAATTTACTTTAAAAAAAGATTTACTATTTTTATTTTATGTATGAGTGTAATGCCTGCAGAGGTTAGAAGAGGGGGCTGGGAACTGAACCTGGGACTTCTGCAAGAGCAGTCAGTGCTCTTAACTGCTGAGCTTTCAAGTAGCATGGTACAGATAAAGTAGAATGACAGATAAAAGTGAAGGCTCCAGCCCTGTCATGTTCCCTTTTTTGTCCCAAGAGAAAATAAATTTGTGTGCATCCCTGCCAAGCATACTTCCACATTTTTGTTTTACATGCATACTTAAGAGCACTGTATGTAGCTTAAAAACTGACAAGAACAGCCAAGTGTGATGGTGCATACCTTTAATTCCAGCACTCAGGAGGGAGAGGCAGGCAGATCTGTTAGATTGAAGCCAGCCTGGTCAAGTTCCAGGCCAACTGGAACTTGTTTCAGGTCTCCTTGTTTCAAAAAACAAAAATGGAGATGAACAGTATTCTGTATCTTAATTTTTGGTGAAATGATATGCAGAAAAAGCACATTATAAACATACAGATTAATGAACTATTATAAAGCAAGCATCTATGTAATTGTCTCCTTGGTTAAGAAATAAAAATTTTAAGACTGTATCATGTATCAGGCCTCTGTGGCCTCTTCTAATCACTTCCCTGCTTTTCTTTATGCTTTTAACATATCCTTATCCTCCATGAAGATCATCACTTGGCTTTTGTAGAGCCAGATTGCACCTGCCTCAGCCTCCCAAGTACCTGGGACTACAGGAGTAGCCCTAAACCCACCAAGTTTTTCCTGCTTTTAAGACTTTTTATGAATAGAATGATACAGAATATATTTTTCTGTTTGAGTTCTTGGCACACCAAGTTCAGGAGATTCATGCTGCTGCAAGCACAATTTTCCAAGGCATTCCATAAATTTATCTTTGTGTTTCTACTTTTGGACATATGCTAATCGTGTTGAATACCTTTAGACCTCTCTTGGTGCACACAAGCATGAATTTCTATTGAGCACATGCCCAGCAGAGTGGCTGCTGGAACATAGCTTACATGAAGGTTCACTTTAGAAGGGACTGGCAACTATTTTTTCAAAGTGAGTTTACTTTCCCAGCACTTTGGAACACTGTGCTGTCACTGATGCTACAGGAAATAGCCCCACACGGCTGCCAACAAATTCTCTTCCTACTTGGGATTTGCACTGAAGTAAAGCTGGATCCTAGACTACATAACATAAAAGATTTCAGGAGCAGTCAGATGGAGCAGTCTCAATGAGTGTATCACCACCATAGCACATGCAGGGCTATGTGGCGACATTGCTGAAAGGATGTAATTTTTATTTTTAGGAAGGTGAAAAAAATTTCTCGTTTTTTACTTAGATCCAATTTCTACCAAATACAATCTGTTGCCTTTTAGCCTTAGTATTCTCTTGAATTCTTTTTATTTCCTACTTTTATGGCTCATTTCATTTTGCTAGGAAACAATGTAACTTCTTCCATGGTGATCACATTTCTCGAAGATACCACACTGATAATGCACCTTGCTTTCTTTTCTTTTTTCCCACGAGTGTCTCAGATGTACCTTGCTTTCTTAAATCAGAATTCAAAGGATGCAATGTATAACATGTAAAGATTAAAACTTAAGATAAGTTGGTTTTATGAAGTACACTGTTGGTTTTTTTTTTTTTTTAATTTTATTTACTTTTGTATGTGTATGAATGTACTGTCTGCATGTAGGTTTGTGCACCTGTATCGTGCAATGCCACGGAGGTCAGAAGAGGGTCTCGGATTCCCCTGGAACTGGAGTTCTCCTGGAATCGGAGTTACAGACGGTTCTTAGCTGCCATGTGGATGCTGGGGATCGAACCCGGGTCCTCTGCAAGAGCAGTCGGTGCTCTTAACTGCTAGGCTATCTCTCCAGCCTGAAGTATACTGTTTAGATAAGGGAGGATGGTCTCAGTGTTGCCCAGGAAAGCGACAAAAATGAAGCCAGGCCTGGTGGTCTGGGCCTGTGTTCCCAGCTACTTAGGAGTCTGAAGCAAGAAGATGAGAACCTAGAGGCCAGCCTGAGTAACCTAGTGAGACTTCGGGAGCCTCAAATATTTTTTAAAGTTTTTAAGGGGCTAGGATATAGCTCATTAGTTAAAAACGATTTAAAAATATTTTATTTTTGCTTTATGTGTATGAGTGTATTGCCTACTGTATGTAAGTGCACCTGTGTTGTACAATGCTTGCAGAGGCTGGAAGAGGGTGTCGGATCCCCTGGAACTGGAGTTTTGGGTGTTAGCTGCCATGTCGGTTTTGGGAATCAAACCCAGGTCCTCTGCAAGAACAGCCAGTGCTCTTAACCTGCTAAGCCATCTCTCCAGACCCCTAAAAACAATTTTTATTAGTTAAATTAAAATATCCTGTGACACAATGATTTATACCTTAAGTAGAATCTATTGGGGGTGGGGGACCAAAAAAGGATTGTGGAGTTTCAGTGGTTAAAACTGTACGACTGTGTTGACAAGTTTTTCTCAGCTGACCATTAAAAACTTACCTTTCTACAGAATCATCATGCTGTCTGAGAAAGAACTGATATAATTCAAATGGAGAAGTTTTATCTCTGTTTAGCCACACAGCATTGCCAGCAGACTTTCCCAGCTTAGCTCCAGTTGTACTTGTAATTAGAGGGACAGTGATTCCAAATACATCTTCACCTGTCAACCTGCATGTACATAAGGAAGTTTATGATATGCTATAAAGCAAAAGTAGTTCCACACTCGTTTTAAGACTTCAATCTGGTTACTGTACCAAGAAACGAAACCCTTCACCTCCCAAATCGTTTTTCTGTCCTGTGTATTTTAGCAACAGGGACCTAAAGGTCCCTCACATTTGTCACCGTGAATTGCAACTGCAGGAACGCACCTGAAGAAGCCAGCAGGAAGTGCTTTCTTTTAAGGGTCAGGTGAGAAAATTGGGTAAAGGGGCACCAGGAAGGGACACTGAAAGAGTCGTTTTCAAAGAGATTTAAAAACAAATTAGTTTTACTGGGTAGCCCATGAGCCAACTCTGTACTGTATATTACTCAAGAAAACGCTGTAAAAATTTTCTGCTGGGGGGGAGGGGCAAGGAACTAAATGAAGAGACTACTAAAAAGGGCCAGTTATCTTCAGGCATAAATAACAAAAGCTAGTTCTCAAGCTAGACATAGGGAGAGATTTAAGAGTTTTCTCTCAAGTTTTAACAATGTAAATCTGGACTAGCTGTTTTCAGCAGAGTTCTATAATATGTCTATAATTCTACCCTTCTAATTTAACGACGAAACCAAACAAGGGCAGCATCCTTCAGATCCTCAAAACGAATCGCTAGTGTGTCAGATCGGCCCCAGGATTTCTACAGGGTCTAAAGGCGCTTACTTGTGGATGAACTCGTATCCAGACACCATGTTGCCCAGCTGATCAGACCCGCCCAGCTGGACCCGGCATCCGTAGCGCTGGAACAGGTAATAGAAGTCATAGGCCTGGAGCACCTGGTAGAAGAACTCTGCCAAGCTCATGCCCTCGGGGCTTTTGAGTCGAGTCTGCACGCTCAGCCGACTGAGCAGAGTGCCCATGCGGAAGTGGCCTCCCATCGTAGCCAAGAAGTCCACCAGCTGCTGCTTCTGGAACCAGGCCGTGTTGTCCAGCACCGTGAAGGTACCCCAGGGCCGCCCGTCCGCGTAGAGCCGTGCGTGGTTGGCCGCCAAGGCCTCGAGCCCGCGGCGCAGGGCGCCCGCGTTTTTTCGCACCTGCTCCGCGTCCAGCGCCTCGCGCTCCTTAGTCCGGCCACTCGGGTCTCCCAGCATTGCCGTGGCGCCTCCCACGACTGCGATCGCGTTGTGGCCCGCTCTCTGGAAGTGGAACAGGCCCATCAAGGCCAGCAGATGCCCCACGTGGAGCGAGTCTCCCGTGGGGTCAAAGCCGCAGTAAGCCGTCTGGGGCGAGGAGCCCGCCCTGCGGCGGTCCAGCAGCTCGGGGAGCTCCGTCTTCGTGCCGCTCTCCGGGAAGAAGTCCTTGAACAGTCCCCGGGCCTTCGGCGCCGCCAGCAGGCCCCGGGAGCCGGCGCGGGGCCCGCGCACCCCCCGCGGCCAGAGCCACAGCAGGCCCCGGCACGGCCGCAGCATGGGCGCCGCCATCTTCCAGGGAGCGCTGGGCATGCCGGGACTGACCTCGGCCGGCACCCAGCTCAGCTGGCCAGGGCCCTGGGTGTCTTTCTGCGCATGCTCGGGAGGGCAGGAGGCGGAACCTGAGTTGTGAGTGCTGCTGGGCGGACCGTGGAATTCTGATCCGGTGGGCTCCACCTCTTGGACCCTCCAGTTCCCTCAGACTTCGAGTCAGCCTTCTCTATGTGGTTGTCACCGTATTTCCTATCTCACCGCTGGGGTGAGGATTAGGCATGAAAACTCTTGGTCCGGTATTAAGCGCTCTATAGTCGATAAAAGACCGTGATGTAGGGTCTGGAGAGGTAGCCTTTGCTCTCTTTCCAGAGGACCAGGTTCAATTTCCAACACTCACATGGCACCTTTATCGACCTCTTCTGGCCTTTAGAGGCACTGCACTCATACAAATATAAATACAGGAAATCAGAAAACATGTAAAAATAAAAAGTATTTTAAAAATGCTGTATGGATAATTTTTTTTTGTCTTTTCGAGACAGGGTCTCCCTGTAGCCCCAGCTGTCCTGGAATTCACTCTGTAGACCAGGCTGGCCTTGAACTCACAAAGATCCGCCTGCCTCTGCCTCCCAAGTGCTAGGATTAAAGGCGTGCGCCACCACGCCCGGGCCTTTTTTTTTTTTTTTTTTTTTTTTTTTTGGAGATAATTTTTTTTTTTAAGATTGTGATGTGAGGCCCAGTGTGACACAGCTCAGCAGGTAAGGGCGCTTGGTACACCCTGAGTTCAACTTCTGAAACATGGCCTGGTGATTTCCACCCACGCGATTACCTTGGGGCGCCAGTCATATATACATACACACAAAAATAAGCGTAACTAAAAAAAGATTGTGAAGCCTAACAAGTGTTGGGCCTGGAGGTGGCAGTCTTGTCCTAGCGAAAAGTCAGCACAAGACATGAGATGCTCTACTCTCTCTGTTTATTTACTTAATGATCAGCAGGACACAGCAGGAGTTCATTCAGATTTACATGTCAGGTGCTACTGAGGACCCCATACACTAGGGATGGAATTCTCATTGACTTCGGTCTGGCATGGTAAGAGATCCACCTCCAAAGCCTCACTGTAGAATCTGATTCGTTTTCTTTAAACACTAAAAAATATATATTTTTAAATTTTATACGTAAGAGTGTATTGCCTGCATGTATGTAAGTGCATCCGTGTCGTGTAGTGCCCACGGAGTCAGAAGAAGGTGTTGGATTCTACTGGAACTGCAGTTACAGATGGTTGTTAGAGGCCATATGGGTGCTGGGAGTCGAATCTGGGTCTTCTGCAAGAGCAGGCGGTGCTCTTAACCGCTAAGCCATCTATCTCTCCAGCCCCTTAAACATTTTAATAAGCACGCATGAACTGTACAAAATAATGGATTTGTTGTGACATTTTCACACATGAACATCACACACCTCCATCGTACTTTCAACACCAACTGCCTTATGTTGGATTCCTTGAACTCCAAGTTGGAGTTGTTTGGGCGGGAGAATTATTGAGATATGCCATTTGTGGACAACACCTGGAATGGAGTGAGAGAAGCAGTATGAGGCAGAGAGACAGGCAGAGGCAGAGGCAGAGGCAGAGGCAGAGGCATTGGACTGTGGATGATACACAGTAGAGACCTCTGCCCATCCCATGGTGCCTGGCGTTGGGATTTCTTCCACAGTCATTGAAGCGAAGAGGCAATCTGTTATTGGCTTTGGAGAGGAATCAAAACTTTGGGCAAGATTTTTAGCAGAGAGCCATATGCAGAAAGGTACTCAGCTGAGACCCAGAACAAAGCCTGAGCAAACAAAACTCCTAGAACCTTAGGGACGGAGTACTCTGGTCCTGAAGCAGGTTTCTGGACCAGGCTCCAAGCCATCCCTGCAGGGCCTTTCCATTCCTTAATACTAAGCCACTTAAGGAAGATATTATGTAGTTTAGTTAGTTATTAATTATTTAATTGCTTTATTAGATTAGCTTCTTTGCATGTCTAATTATTAATGAGTAATTCCTCATCGTCAATAGGATTCTCTAATGGAGAAAATAAACCAGGGTATGTTTTTTCATGGCATTATTCAAAATATCTTTAAAATTCTGATTAGTTGAGCTGCAGGTTTATCTATTATCACTTTGATCAAACACAGATGCAGTGGAAAATTCTCCTGAGTGCCTAGCAGATACTGTGCTTAGTACCTAACATTCAGGAAGTTTTGCACTCAGAGGAAGTTCCGAAAGTTTGTGTTGGTGTAATAGGGAAATTGAGACTTTATCCAAAAGGCAGTCTAGAGCAATAGAAGGTTAAACTTTTAGACGTGGAGGTGACATCCATAGACATAATTTTATGGGTCTGTACCCATGACTTGGAGTTGGATTAAGAAAAGATGACTTAGGGGCTGGAAAGATGGCTCAGCGGTTAGGAGCACCGACTGCTCTAGCAGAGGATCCAGGTTCGATTCCCAGCACCGTCTCCAAGCCAGGCATGGTGGTGCATGCCTTTAATCCTAGCACTCGGGAGGCAGAGGCAGGTGGATCTCTGTGAGTTCAAGGCCAGCCTGGTCTACAGGGACTAAAGGAAGACCCTGTCTCAAGAAAAAGAAAAGGAGTCTAGTATGAATTGAACTCAACTCTGCTTTGTGCAGAGGCAAGCGAAGAGGAATGAAAGCCAGGAAGCAGGTGCACACAAGGCTCAGCAGTCAAGGAAGTAAAAATCACAAAAACTGGAAAAGAGGGGTTAGTCCCTGTGGAACCCACATGGGTTTGGTTAAATGGTACTTATAGAAGTTAGGTTCCTTCAAGGAACATGCCTTTAATGCCANGGAGGTCAGAAGAGGGTGTCGGATTCCCCTGGAACTGGAGTTCTCCTGGAATTGGAGTTTCAGACGGTTCTCAGCCGCCATGTGGGTGCTGGGGATCGAACCCTGGTCCTCTGTAAGAGCGGTCGGCGCTCTTAACCGCTAGGCCATCTCTCCAGCCCCAAGACTTAATTTCAAAATAGCTAAAAAACAGATTTAAAAAATATTCTTAACAAAAAATGATAAATGCTTGATGTGGGGATATGCTAATTAGTCTAATTTGATAATTATGGACTGTCTATCAAAATGTCACATGGAGTTGAATAAATGCATATGACTACTATGTGTCAGTTGAAAATAAAATAGTAAGACACAAGAGTGTATTATTTGGAAAGGAAGATGAAGAACATGTGTGGTGACTCGGCAGGGAGAGGAGCTTGCCACCAACCAGATGACCTGAGTGCAATCCTCAGGACCCTCATGGAGGTAGGAGAGAGCTGACTCCTGTAGTTGTCTTCTAAACTTCACATATGTGCTGTGGCATGCCTGCGTGCACAGGTACACACACACACACACACACACACACACACACACTACAGCAAATAAATAAATGTAGCAAAAAAGTGATCAAGTTTATCCTTGTTTTATTATATTTATATTTTTTGGGTCTCCCTGTAGCCCCAACTGTCTTGGAACTCACTGTGTAGACCAGGCTGGCCTTGATCTCATAGAGATCTGCCTGCCTCTGCCTCTGAAATGCTGGAATTAAAGGTGTGTGCCACCAAGTCCAGCTATCCTCAATATTTTTTAGTTGAAAAGTAGTGTGTGTCTTTGTGCACGTATGTATGCGTATGAGGGTGTCTTTGTATAAACATGTGTGTGAAGGCCAGAGGGCAACTGTGGGTGCCATCCCTCAGGAGTTGTTCACATTGTTTTTTTGTTTTTTGTTTTTGTTTTTGGGTCCTTTTGAAACAGGGTCTCCCTGCAGCCTCAGCTGTCCTGGAACTTGCTATGTAGACCAGGCTGGCCTTGAACTCACAAAGATCTGCCTGCCTCTGCTTCTGAGTGCTGGGATTAAAGGCGTGTGCCACCACAACGAGGTCTCTTATTGACCTGGGGGTCTCTGATTAGGCTGGATGGGCTGCCCAGTGAGCCCTGTGGATCATCCGTTTCTGACCTGCGGGCCGGATTACAAGTGCGCGCTACCACACCAGGAACTCAGGTCCTCATGCCTGCAAAGCAAGCTGCTGCCGCTTACCTTGGGCTGTCTTCCCGGTCCCTGAAAGTATTTTATACATATATGGGTTACTTCAATCACAGTAACTTATAGTGAGCTAAACTTTAATTACTGGACATATCTATTTTGCTATTACTCTTTCCTGTAATAAAGTACCATGTAAATATTTTGTGGGAAAGGGTCCATGTTTATATGGTTTTCCAAATGTATACAACTGTAAATATAATAGCATTCAAAAGATCTATACCTAAGACAACTCTGAGACCTCCATGTTATTTATTCAACTCTGTACAAGCAGCTAGCCAGGCATGGTGGCTTGAAGTTCTTGAAATTCCAGTACCAAGGCAGAAGGATTGCCCATAATTAGAAGCCAGTCTGAACTACATATTCTAGGCCAGGCTGAGCTATAGAGGGAGACCTTGTTTCAAAACACACATACACACAAACACACACACACACACAAACAGCAGCTTGAGAGATGTCAGTGAGATGGCTCAGCAGGTAAAAGCTTCTGCCATTAAGTCTGATGACCTGAGTTTGTACCCTGGGAACCATATGGTGGAAGCAGGGAAGCTGTTCTGACTTCCGTACACACTCTGTTTCAGGAGTGCACTCATGTGTAACCACACTTAATAAATAATATAAAAATATTTTTAAAAATCAGCTTAAGCTAGGGGGTGGTGGATCATCTCTTTAATTGCAGCACTCAGGAGGCACAGGCAGGTCGATCTCTGTGAGTCCAAGGCTAGCCTGGTCTACATAGCAAGCTCCACGCCAGCTGGGACTAAAGGGAGACCTTGACTCAAAAAAAAAAAAAAAAAGCTTAAAAGCTGCTTTGGATACCTCTCAAAACTCTAATACAGAGCAACATTGTATACACAGTCACTTAAAAATGTGTTTTATTGGGACTGGAGAGATGGCTGAGTGGTTAAGAGCACTGACTGTTCATGCAGCGTACCTGGGTTCTATTCCTAGCACCCTCATGGTGGCTAACAACCATTCTTAACTTCAGTTTCAGGGGATCCAACACTCTCTTCTGACCCCCACAGACAGTGCATGACATGGGTACACCTACCTACATACCAGTAACACACTCATACAAATAAAATAAAAATCATAAATATTTTAGAAATGTGTTTTATTGTCCCACAACTGATGGCTTAAAGGAAATTAGCCTCTTCTTTAAACTGGTTGGATATTGTGATTATCCCTTTAACTGAAGCATTAGCTTCAGGGTTTCAAAACACTTGGATTACAGTTGTTTTCAATAGCATTTAATAACCTTTCCCTTTTAAGAAAATGAGCACTAGTGATTTCATATTTTAATACATTCTACAAATATGATGGACTGAGAACCATAACCTCCACCCTACCCAATGCACTAAAACTTCATAGGAAGAGGCAGCCTGGAGCCAAAGAGTGGTGCAGTGGGAGAAACGAGGTAGGAAAATTCTTTAGGATTTGCAGTGTGAGTTTAAACAATTATGGCAACAGTGAGGCCATGTGAGAAGATGCACTTATGAGAGAGATCTGTGTATAGATAATTAGGATGGCCAGCACGAGCTTGAGACTAACCTTCAGAAACTTTCTTTCTTTCTTTCTTTCTTTCTTTCTTTCTTTCTTTCTTTCTTTCTTTCTTTCTTTCTTTCTTTCTTTCTTTCTTTCTTTCTTTCTTTCTTTCCTTTCTTTCTTTTCTTTCTTTCTTTCTTTCTTTCTTTCTTTCTTTCTTTCTTTCTTTCTTTCTTTCTTTCTTTCTTTCTTTCTTTCTTTCTTTCTTTCTTTCTCTTTCTCCCTCCCTCCCTCCCTCCCTCCCTCCCTTCTTTCCTTCCTTTCTTTTTTTTTTCTTTTTGTCTTTTTTGAGATAGGGTCTCCCTTTAGTCCCAGCTGGCCTGGAGCTCACTATGTAGACCAGGCTGGCCTTGAACTCACAAAGATCCACCTGCCTCTGCCTCAGAAACTGCTCTTCTTAAATGGTGAAACAGGAATGCAAATACTTCAGCTACAAGGCAGGCCAGAACTAATTCTCCAGAGTAACAATTCCATCCCTTGTTCCTTATTCATGTCCTTTGCATCCCTTGTCACCATTTGCATTCCTGAAGAAACCTGCATTTCCCATTTCCTAGAGAAAAATATAAATAAGAATAGTGTGCTGTAGTGATTATAAGTGATCAGAATTCCTCCAGCTCCTTTGTGCTTTCATTTTGTTATGACTTTTGGAGAGCCCCAACCAGAAATCTGCTGTAATCTGAATGCATACTGTATTAAATTATTAAAAGTTTTCAAAATTAAGGTGAGCAGGCTTTTTCTTTCTTTTCTTTCTTCTTCTTTTTTTTTTTTTTATATATATATATATTTTCCAGACAGGATCTCCCTTTAAGTCCCAGCTGGCCTCGAGTTAGCTCTGTAGACCAGGCTGGCCTCCCGAATGCTAGGATTAAAGGCGTGCTCCACCAGGCCTAGCGTGAGCTGCCTTTTGAATGCTGATTTTTTTTTTAGGCGCGCGCCACCACGCCCGGCATTTTTATTTATTTCTGTATGTGTATGAATGTACTGTCTGCATGCAAGTCTGTGCACCCGAGTCGTGCAATGCCGCGGAGGTCAGAAGAGGGTGTCAGATTCCCTTGGAACTGGAGTTCTCCTGGAATTGGAGTTACAGACGGTTCTCAGCCGCCATGTGGGTGCTGGGGATCGAACCCGGGTCCTCTGCAAGAGCGGTCTGCGCTCTTAACCGCTAGGCCATCTCTCCAGCCCCCCCCCCCTTTTTATTTTGGTCTTTTTGAGACAGGGTCTCCTTTTAGTCTCAGCTGGCCTGGAAATGCTGTTATATTTGTAACTATATAATCTGCACCAGAATTTTGTCCCCGAGTACCAGTTCCACAAAGGAAAACACCTGAACCTAGTCCTCTCCTGAATTTTGTAAACATCTCCATTGAAGGAACACAGGGGACTTGAATTTTTTATTAAAAAAGAAAGAAAATAAAAGAAATAAGAAAAAAATTAAAAATGCAACCAACTATCGCCAGAGGCAAAAGTCCAAGGCAGAATATACAAAGAAGAAAAAAAGAAAAAGAAAAAAGGAAAAACCCAACGAAGGAAACAAAGAGTTCAACTGAAAAATTGAGGCATGAAAGGAAAGAGTTCTCAGAAGAATAAATACAAATGGATGAGAAATATTTTAAGAAAGGCTCAAGTCATCAGCCATTAGGGAAATGCAAATTCAAACTACTTTGAGATTTTTGTCTTACCACAATCAGAATGGATAAGTTAGAAAAGAAAAAAAGAGCAAATAGCAAATAATGCTGACAGGAAGTGGGGAAGGGAGGCACTCACTTCCTGTTGGTGGGTGTGCAAAATGGTATAGCCTACAGGAATCAGTGTGGTGTTTCCTCAAAAACCTACAACTAGATCTACTGTAGATTCGGCTATAACCACTCCTGGACATATACCCCAGACATTCTATATCATATGAGAGAGATACTTATTCATTTATGTTCATTGATCATTCATAATAGCTAGGAAATGAAAACAGCCTAGATATCTGCCAACTGATAAATGGATAATGAAAGTGTGGTGCGTTAATATGATGGAATATTTATTTAGCTGTAAGGAAAAATGAAACCATAAAATTCAGAGGTGAATGCGTGGAGCTGCAAAAATCATTCTAAGGATGGTAAGACACAGACATATGTCACATATTCTCACTCACATGTGGTTGCAGGATTTGAATCTTTTTTTTTTTTTTTTTTTTTTTTTTTTGGTCTTTTTTGAGACAGGCTCTCCCTTTAGTCCCAGCTGGCCTGGAGCTCGTTATATAGACCATGCTGGCCTCGAACTCACAGAGAGTGCTAGAATTAAAGGCATGTGTGCCACCACACCTTTAATAAACATGAAATTTTTCAATAAAATATTCCCAAATCGAATTCAAGATCACACCCTAAAGTCATTCATCATCACCAAATTGGCTTTATTCCAAAGATGCAGTTTAACATAGGCAACTCAATAAATTTAACGTGTAAATAGACTCAGAGACAGAAATCACATGAGCATCTCAAATTCAGGAAGGTTTTGACAAAATCCCAAATCCTTTAAATGCCACGGAGAAGCTAATAGTGTAGAGAGCATATCTTAACACCTTTGTACAGCAAAGAAAACATCAATTAAATGAAGATGCTGTCCAAGAGTGAGAGAAAATCTTTGCCAAATATATCTCAAAAAGAAATAGTATCTGGAATATACAAAGAATCCCTGCCCCCAAACAAAACAACAATACTACTCCCCAACCCAGAAAAGAAACTACTCAATTTGAAAACGAGTGTAGGCACTGAAACAAATGGTTAGTAAACATTAAGGAAGTGTTAAACCCCTTGGTCATCAGAGAGATGCAGATTAAAACTACTTTAAGATTTCAACTCACCCAAGCAGATAGGCCATAATTAGGAATATGAATGACTACAAGTGAGATATGGCTGTAGTGAAAGAGGAATTCACGGCAGTCATGGTGGTACACACCTTTAATCCCAGCACTTGGGAGGCAGAGGCAGGAGGATCTCTGAGTTCAAGGCCAACCTGGTCTACAGAGTTCAGGACAGCTGGGACTAAAGGGAGACCCTGTCTCAAAAAGACAAAAAAAAAAAAGCAAAAAAAAAAAAAAGAGGAATTCATAGTACAGTGTTGCCTGGAGTTTAAAATACTTCAGGAAATCAGACTGGAGTTCCTCAAGAGACTAGAAATAAAGCTACCATATGAAGTTGCTAGAGATACAGCTCAGTGGTTAAGAGCACTGGCTGTTCCTGTAGAGAACCTGGGTTTGGTTCCTAGCACCCACATGGCAGCTAACAGCCATTCATATCTCCATTTCCAGGGGATCCGATGCCATATTCTAGCCTCCATGAGCATTGTACACATGGGTGCACTGACGTGCAGGCAGAATACCCATAAACTAAAGATGAATTTAAAAAAATTTAAGCTACCATATGACTCAACTCATGGTACATATATACCACTCATGTGCCCAAAGGACTCTATATCCTACTGCAAAGCTACTTGCACAGTCATGTTCATGACTGTTCAGTCTGTTCAGAGTAGCTAGGAAATGGAATCACCTCAGATGGGGCTGATGATCACTCCCAGAAGAATGGATAAGAAAATGTAGTACATACACACATTTACTCAGTTGTAAATGAAAACAAAATCATAAAATTTTTAGGAAAATTGGTGCAACTGGAAAAAAAATATACAGAGTGAGATAATTCCAGCCCAGAAAGCCAAATGCCACATGTTCTATTTCCCATAGTCTACTTTCAAATCTTTCGCACTACAAGTGAAAGCCAGGACACTAGAAAGGGATTGCAGTGTGTGGGATACATTAAGGGAGAAGAAATAGTAGAATATAGATAAAACTAAAGTTGAGAGCTGGAATACTAGGGTGGAAAGATTAAGCAAGGGACATTTTAGGGGAGGATAAGAGATCAAAGGGTGTATGAAAAATCCATACAGAAACGTACTATCTTGCAACCCAATTAAAAAAAAATTGTGGGGGGGGGAAGGTAGAACAAGTGTGATATGAAAGATGTAGAGGGGACACTGAAGGTTAAACATTTAAATGGGGCAGGGGGACAGGAAAGTAGGGGAGAGGAAACAGTTGGGTCTGGGTTAACCAAATTAAGGATAGATGAAAAAGTTTTGTGGAAATTTACAGCTAGTAAGCTAATTTCATAAATACAACTGAAAACAAATGAAAGGAGTTTGAACAGAGGTATACTGCCTAGAAAGACAATAGTGCCCCCAGAAGATGTGGGTTGTTAAATGAAAACTGCAATGGAAGGCAAGGATTACCCCTCAAAAATGATTGATCAAGTGCTGGAGAGATGGCACAGCAGTTAAGAGTACTGGCTGCTTTTGCAGAATCCCAGCACCTACAGAGTAGCCAACAACTGACCATAACTCACCGACCAGGAAACTGTCTTTCATAGGGCTAGAAGATGATATGCAGGCTGCTGAGCGAGAGAAGTTATCAAAGGTCTTATCTAGAGTTAGCCTGCATGCCATGTACAATGTCAACCTGTTGGGCAATAATGACATGACTGCTATGGAATAACCGATCACATTTTGATTAGATTTAAAGCTTGTTCCCATTGAGAAAGACTGAGAAAGAGATGAATAGCATGTTTGGCAGAATGCATGAGCTCTGGAGGGGTGGGGGGATGGGGGGGACATGGGTCTAGATTTGATAAAAAAAATATATATAAAAAAAAAAAAAAAAAAAAAAAAGCTTGTTCCACAGGAGGGAATTCATGTCTGGTACTATAAACTTAACCCATGGCTAGGGAGATCATAGACCCTAGATTGTGATATATTATTATTATTATTATTTTGATAAATGGTCATGCAATGAAACTTCCTTCTATATATTTATTTAAATATATTTTTGTTATTAAACTTTTTCATATATCATACCTCATTTCTCTAACTTAGACTCATTTCGCTTTCCATGCCCTGTATCCCACCAGAATTCCTGCATTGTGACATACATGTCTTACATCTTTTTTTTTAATTTTATTTATTTCTGTATGTGTATGAATGTACTGTCTGCATGCAAGTTTGTGCACCCATGTCGTGCAATTCCGCGGAGGTCAGAAGAGGGTGACGGATTCCCCTGGAACTGCAGTTCTCCTGGAATTGGAGTCTCAGACGGTTCTCAGCCGCCATGTGGGTGCTGGGGATCGAACCCGGGTCCTCTGCAAGAGCGGTCGGCTCTCTTAACCGCTAGGCCATCTCTCCAGCCCCATGTCTTACATCTTTTTTTAATCTTTTCAGAGTTTTTTTTTTTCAAAGCAGAGGATTACGTTGATTTGGGGAGGATTTCACTGTTTCAGCCTTTTTTTTGTCCCAGTTCTTTTGTTGTTGTTGTTCCATCCAACTTGTATTGCTTCAACGTTTGCGTATATATATGTGTATGAATATATATTCATATATTCATACACATATATATGTCTTACCTATACTAAAATTGTGTCATCTGAAAACAAACTATGTTATTTCCAAATCATATTTCAGGATTCACATTTTTCCATTTTGATTTTATATTACTCTAAAATATGCATACATACCCTACACCCATATACCCAAATTCCAAAGTCTGAAAATAAATGGTAGGTTAATTCTAGAACTGTTAAGGGATTCACAATATAAGAACCCAGTTGTTCTCAGATCATAAGGAATATAACAATGTTGCTTAGTTTGCCTTACAACTAAGTACTTGGTGCTAGCATCCACAGATAAGGGATACCATTCATCATTTGTTTTTCTGGGACTGTGTTACTTCACTTAACATAATATCATCCATTTACCTGCAAAGTTCATGATGTCATCTTTTTTTTTTTTTTTTTTTTTTTTTTTTTTTTTTTTTTTTTTTTTTTTTTCTTTTTTTTTTTCCCCCNGTCAAATATAAGTTGGCTGAAATTGTATGTGCTCAAGTTTGGATCTTCAGTTTTGTTCTATTGGTCTACAGGTCTATAGTACCGTAGTATAGTTTGAAGTCTGGTATAGAGATCCCCCATGTATTACTCTTTTCACTCAGGGTTGCTTTGGGTATTTTGGGGTCTTTCATTTTTCCATATGAAATTAAGGATTTTTTTCCAAGCCTGTGAAGAAAGTTTGGAGGATTTTAATTGGGATTGCATTGAATCTGTATATTAATTTGGGTAAGATGGACGTTTTTACTATATTAATTTTTCCAATCCATGAACATGGAAAGTCTTTCCATCTTCTGATGTCTTCATCAATTTCCTTCTTCAGGGTTTTAAAATTTTTGTTGTAGAGATCTTCGGTGTCTTTGGTTAGGTTTGTTCCTAGGTATTTTATTGTTTTTGAGGCTACTGTGAGTAAGAAGGTCTCCTTGTATTCCTTCTTCAGGTGCTTGTTGTTGGGTGTAAAGAAATGCTACTGATTTTTCTAGGTTAATTTTGTATTCCACCACTTTACTGAAACTCTTAATCCTTTCTAGAAGTTTTCTGGTGGAGCCTTAGGTAACATCCCTTAGGTAACTATCATATCATCTGAAAAAAGGGATAACTTGACTTCCTCTTTTCCAATTAGTACTCCTTTAATTTCTTTTTCTTGCCTTATTGCCCTAGCAAGTGTTTCAAGCACTATATTGAAAAAGAGTGGTGACAGGGGGAAGCCTAGTCGAGTTCCTACCTTTAAGGGGAATGCTTCTAATTTTTCTCCATTTAGGATGATGTTGACTGTGAGTTTCTTGTATATGGCTTTGATTACATTGAGGAATGATCCCTGCAGTCCATTTCCCTCTTGGGCCTTAATAAGGCATGCTTTATTTTGTTGAATGCTTTTTCTGCATCAATTGAGATGATCATGTGGTTTTTGTTGTTCAGTCCATATTATATGTTTTATGATATTTATTGATTTTTGTATGTTGAAGCATCCCTGCATCTCTGGTATGAATCCAATTTGGTCATGATGGATGATCTTTTTGATGTGGGTCTGTATGGGATTTGCAAGTATTTTGTTGAGAATTTTTGCATCTGTGTTCATTAATGAGATGGGTCTATAGTTCTCTTTTTTGGTTGTATCTTTGCCTGGTTTTGGTATTAGAGTGATGCTGGCTGCATAGAAGGAATTTGGGAGATTTCCCTCTGCTAGTATCCTTCTGAACAGTTTGAGTAATAATGGTTGTAAGTCCTGTTCTATAGAATTCTGCTGTGAAACCATCTGGGCCTGGGCTTTTTATAGTTGGGAGGATTCTTATTATAGTTTCAATTTCTTCATATATTATGGGTCTGTTTAATCTGTCAATCTCTTCTTGGTTAAGCTTTGGTGATTCTCAGGATTTTGGATATTCATCTATTTCTCTTAGGTTTTCAAACTTAATAGAGTATAGGTTTTTGAAGTATTCCTGTATGACTATCTGGATCTTTTGTGCTATTTCCTGTTTCATCACAAATTCTATTGATTTGGAGTTGCTTTTTTTTTCTTTTGGTTAACTGGGCTAGAGGTCTGTCTATCTCATTTGTTCTATCAAAGAACCAACTTTTGGATTCATTGATTCTTTGTATTATTTTCTTTGTTTCTATTTCATTGATTTTGCTCTGATTTTTGTTATGTCTTCCTGTCTGTTGCATTTAGGGTTCATTTGTTGTTGTCTCTCAAGTGTTTTTAGCTGCAGTTTTAGATAATTTATTTGTGTTCTTTCTGCCTTTTTTTTTTTTTTTTTAATGTAGGCAC
>VZQC01014537.1:3122801-3179284 GCA_009823505.1 Rhizomys pruinosus
TTTTTTTTTTTTTGGACATCCTTTCACCTTAAGTTGATGCCTATCCTTGAGAGTGAGATGGGTTTCTTGTAGACAGAATATAGATGGGCTCTGTTTCCTAATCCATTCTCCCAGACTATGTCTTTTGCTTGGGGAGTTTAGTCCATTAATATTTAAGCTTATATTTGAGAGATGTGTGTTGCTTTCAATTTATTCTTTGTTTGCATTCTTAGTCTAGGTTTCTACTTCTGCAGTTATGCTTTTATTAATTTCTCTTTCTAGGTACCTGGGGATAGTTGTTCCTCTTCTCTGTCCTTTGAATTGCTTCAGGTATTCTCTGAAGGATTGGTTTTCTGGAGATGTAGTCTATCATCTTGTTTCTGTCATGGAAGATTTTTCTTTCTCCTTCAACTACAATTGACATTTTTGCTGGGTATAGTAACCTGGATTGGCATGTATAGTAGTTTAGCACTGGGAATACTTGGTCCATGTTCTTTTTGCTTTCATAGTTTGCACTGAAAAGTTAGCTGTAATTCGGATAGGTTTCCCCTTATATGTAACTTGTTTTTCTCTTGTGGCTTTCAGAATTTTGTCTTTGTTTTGGGTGTCTAGCGTTTTAACTATGATATGGCATGGGGAGTTTCTTCTCTGATTGTGTCTATTTGCAGTTCTCTATGCTTCTTTTATTTGTATGGGTTTGTTTTTCTTTAGTTTGGGGAAATTTTCATCTATTAGTCTGTTGAAGGATCTGATCAATATCATTCTTTTGGGATTCTTCTCCTTCCTCTATCCCTATGATGCAGAGGTTTAATCTTTTCATAGTGTACCACATTTCCTGGTTGTTCCACTCTTGTGTATTTTTAAATTTTTCATAATCTTTATTTTTATTTTATTTATTTTTTTTTGAGACAGGGTCTCCCTATAGCCCCAGCTGGCCTGGAAGTCACTCTGTAGACCAGGATGGCCTTGAACTCACAGAGATCCTCCTGCCTCTGCCTCCTGAGTGCTAGGATTAAAGGCATGCACCACCATGCCTGCCTTAAAGATGGTTCTTAGCCTCCATGTGGATGCTGGGAATTGAACTCTGGTCCTCTACAAGAGCAGTCAGTGCTCTTAACTGCTGAGCCATCTCTCCAGCCCAAATTTTTCATAATTTTACTTGAGTTTTTTAGTTGTTCTGTGTTATCTTCCAGGTCTCATATTCTTTTTTCTGCTTCCTCCATGCTGCTTCTGAGGCTTTTTCCATCCTTTCTTCTTGATTGGATGAGTGTCCAGTTTCTTTTTTCATTTCATCCTGTGATTACTTTACTATTTCCACTTGTTTTTGGAGCTTCTCAATCTCTTCCTGTAGCTCCTTACTTTGTTGGTTGGTTTCCTTTTTTTTTTTTTTGGTATTTTTGAGACAGGATCTCCTTTTAGTCCCAGCTGGCCTGGAGCTTGCTCTGTAGACCAGGCTGGCCTTGAACTCCCAGAGATTGGCTCCTTTTTTATTTCAGCATGGGATCTTTTCAGTGTTTCCAGTTCCTGCTGGAGTTTGTCATTCTCTCCCTTTACTTCTTTCTGAAGTTTGTCATTCTCTCCTTCTAGGTCCTTCTGAGTTTTTCATTCTTTCTCCTTAGTTCTCTGATTTGTTCTTTATATCCTTTGATTTCTTTGACTATGTCTATGATTGGTCTCCTAAGATCTGTACCTCTAAGGAGATCTCATTGTAGGAATATTCTATAGGGTTGGTAGAGTTTGATGTGGAATTATTCTGCACTTTTCCCATATTGTTCTTTTGTTGTGTTTTTGCCATGTGAGTTTGTTTTTTGTTTGTATTCTGACGCAAATCTCAAATGTTTCTTCACTGTGTTGAAAGCTTGTTTTGCTTGCTTCCTTCAGATGCCTTCATTGTTTTCTCCTTATTTATGGAGTGTTGACTTGTCTAGGTTTCAGGCTTTCGATTTTGGTTATATATTGGAAGTCTTGCTCACTCTTCCCTTTCTGTTCTGAAGGTTCTCCAAAAACTGGGTAGGTAAAAACTAGGTTGAGCACTGTGCTCACTCTGCTTCCTGCCAGCCAGTTCCTCTAGGTTGTTTGTGGGGCTTGGTGTTGCAGGACTGGAGTTGTGTTATGTTCACTGTTTCATTTATTGCCTTGTGCCCCAAATCACTACTGTAGTCCCAGTTGGACACAGGGGTTGGGGGGGTGGGGGAGGGAGCAGCAAGTTGCTCACTTAGCCTTCGAGCTGTTACTCTGTGCTCCAGGCGGTCCGGCTGAAGCCCCTGATCTCTATGCACCCAAGTCCCCTAGTGGCAACAGGCCCACCTTCGTACTGGCTAGCTGGGCAACTCTGTCCCCACAGCTGCACAAGCCAATAATCCAATAATCCACCTGGCTGAAGCACATGGCCCCTCCCTTGTGCTCCAGGTGGTCCTGATCTCTATGCACTCCCCTTCTATATATTTATGTTTATACCCATGGGTCATTATGTTTATAACCATGGGTCATTGCTGCTTTCAAGCTTGGTCAGACAAACTCTTTTTGCAGTGGTCAAAGGTTCACAGCTGGGGAGGTCATAGGTTGGTACCAGGGGTGAACCTACTACTTTGTTTATTGTCAAACTCTTAAATATATGTGTTCCTGTCCATAAACCACTATGATCCTCGACCTTGATCAAAGAAGTTTTTGTTTGTTTGGTTTTGGTTTGGTTTTTGTTTTGCAGTGAACAGTGTTTAATGCAGCAACCTATGGCTGGCAAAGGTGCTGGCCACAAGTAATTGTTGAGTGCTGAGCCTTAGATGGGACAGCCATACAACATACTCAAAGGCCTAGAAAATACTTCTGGGGGCTGGAGAGATGGCTCAGAGGTTAAGAGCACTGACTGCTCTTGCAGAGGATCGGGGTTTGATCCCCAGCACCCACATGGCAGCTGAGAACCATCTTTAACTACAGTTCCAGGGGAATCTGATGCCCTCTTCTGACCTCCACGGCATTGTACGACATGGGTGCGCAGACCTACATGCAGACAGTACATTCAAACACGTAATAAGATTAAGAGAAAATACCTCTGAAGAGTGGGTGGAAAGAATGTAAGAGTGGGACAACAGGGACTAGGCCTAGAAACTCTGTCTCAGAGGCATAACAAAGATGTGGAACTCCGGAAGTCAAAACAGCCGTGTCTGGTTGCCTGTATAAGTTCTATACAAGACTGATCCTGTACACATCCAGTTGTAGATCACAGAGGGGCTTCCAGAGGGCCAGCCCCATAAAAGGGTGTTATTTGCAATCATGAGCTGGTGGAGGGAGAGGAAGTTATCAGTGAAGTAGCTATTACTCCCCTGTGGAGTGAGCTTACCCCCATAATAGTTTTGCCACTATTGCAGCAAAAGGCAAGTTGGTTTGTGGCATGCCAGATCCAAAGTTGGGGAAGACAATAGCTGACTTTCCTCCCTCAGTGCCTACATAGTATCTTCCGGAATTATGAAAACTAGCCAGAGGTAAGCAAACAGGGATGGTTGAACATATATAAATCAACAAATGTACTTCATCCCATAACTGTACTCAAAGACAGAAATCACATTGTGGTAATCAGAAATCTCAATAGATACAGAAAAGGTCTTTGACCAAAATACAAGACATCTTCATGATAAAGTCATGGAGAAGTTACAGATGGAGCATACCTCAAAACAACAAAGGCTACAGCCAAAATGATGGTAAATGGAGAAAAATTCAAAGTATTCCCACTGAGACAAGGAACAAGATAAGGGTGTCCACTATTTCAACTATTATCCAAAATAGTCATTGAAATGTCAGCTAGAGTGATAAGACAAGAAAAAAAAAAGAGATATGAATAGGAAAATAAGCCAAAGTATTCCTGGTTGCAGGTGATAATGATTCTATACTGAAGAGGCACTAGAGTCACCACCCAAAACTCTTACAGTAATGTGGCAGGACCCAAAAGTAGCACAGAAGTCTGTAGCCTTCCTATATACCAATAAGAAATATGCTGAAAAGGAAATTAGAAAGAATCTCATTCACAACAGTCACAAAAATAGAATAGAATAAAATAAAATACCTGCCAATGAATGTAATCAAAGAAAGACCCCTACAATGAAAACTTTTTTAAGGGGTTTTGTTTTGTAGAGGATTGTGAGATTCAAATGGACTTTATTCAGTAATATGAATTTGATTATTATTATTATTATTTGGTCTTTTTTGAGAAAAAAAGACAATAAATAAATAAATAAATAAATGAATAAATAAATAAATAAAGGCATGTGCCACCATGCCCGGTCAGTAATATGAGTTTTAAAACAGTCAAAATGGCAGAGTGAGTGGGCATATATATGTGGGGTCTTGAAATCAGACATCATTAGAATGACAATGTGTACCTACTACTTATTTGGCCTCGGTTATATGAAATGTGAGAAAAGACTGATATGGGATGCAGGGCAAATTATTTTAAAGAGCAAACAAAGGGAAAATTTTAAGTTATGCTAAGTGGAGGCAGAGGACTTATTAAAGTAATTGTGGTATAACACCTACTGATACATTTTAGACACTAAAATTACGGCTATATGAATATGGAAACATCACAATACCAGTGTTCAAGGTATTCCATGGTGTGATAGTTCTCAAGACAAAGATGGCATTTACATAAAAAAAATATAGGAAAGGCTGGAGAGATGGTTCAGCAGTTAAGAGCATTTGTTGCTCCAAGCACCCACATCAGGCAGCTCACAACCACTTGTAACTCCACATCCAGGGGATCTGATGCTACTCTCTTCTAGCCTCTGTGGGCACTGCCCACACAAATATATCTACACACAAATATAAATTAAAATAAATCTTTAAAAAACAGTGAAGTAAGATAGCAATGCCATAAACATACCCACAAATCTATGGTTAGCTGATATTCGACAAAATCGTCTAAAACACGCACCAGGGAGGGGTCACCTCTTGATAAATAGTGCTGGGGAAGCTGGACAGTCATGTGGGAGAAATGAAATTTAAACTCTATCTTTTATGTTGTACAAAATGTCAACTCAGTCATACCAAGGACCAAAATATAAAATGGAAATTATAGGAGAAACACTCGAGACATAAATATAGGTAATTACTTTTTGTATAAGACCCCCAAAGCATACAGAACAAAGGCAAAAGATAACTCAATGGTATAGCTTTTGCTCAGCATGCTTGAAGCCCTGGATTCTAACTGAGCATCCCCTCCCCAGAGAGAGAGAGAGAGAGAGAGAGAGAGAGAGAGAGAGAGAAAGAGAGAGAGTGAGAGAGAAAGAGGCTGAAAAACAGTAACAGAAAATCAAATGATCCAGTTTAAAATAACAAATTTTCTGGATAGACATTTCTCAAAATAATAATCCACAAGTTCATGAAAAATATCCATCCTCATTACCCATCAGAGAAATAAAAATCAAGACCACATGAGGGTCTGGGGAGCAGGATCAGCCTGGGAGCAGGATCAGCTGGCCAGCAGGATCAGCCTGGGAGCAGGATGGGCCTGGGAGCAGGATGGGCCTGGGAGCAGGATGGGCCTGGGAGCAGGATGGGCCTGGGAGCAGGATGGGCCTGGGAGCAGGATCAGCCTGGGAGCAGGATCAGCTGGCGAGGCGCCTGCCTCACCTGCATGAGGACTCGAGTTTGAGCTCCAGAATTGATGTTAAAAAACAAAACAGGGGGGCTGGAGAGATGGCCTAGCAGTTAAGAGCTCCAACCGCTCTTACAGAGGACCCGGGTTCGATCCCCAGCAACCACATGGCGGCTAAGAACTGTCTGAAACTCCAATTCCAGGAGAACTCCAGTTCCAGGGGAATCCGATTCCCTCTTCTGACCTCCGTGGCATTGCACGACACGGGTGCACAAACCTACATGCAGACGGTGCATTCATACACATATAGAAATAAATAAAATTAATAAACAAAAACAACAACAACAATAACAACAACAAAAAACAAAATAGGCTGGGCGTGGTGGCACATGCCTGTAATCCTAGCACTTGGGAAGCAGAGGCAGGTGGATCTTTGTGAGTTCAAGGCCAGCCTTGGTCTACAGAGTGAGTTCCAGGCCAGCTGGGGCTACAGGGAGACCCTGTCTCGAAAAGACCAAAAAACAAAACAAAACAAGCCACCGGGCGGGGTGGCGCAAGCAGGGGGTGGTGGTGCCCGCCTTTAATCCTAGCACTTGGGAGGCAGAAGCAGGCAGATCTTTGAGTTCAAGGCCAGCCTGGAGCATTATCAACAGGCTAAAGGATCTAAAATTAACTCAGTGAACTCTGTTCTCTCTGTGTGTTCTTGCCAGCAACTTTATCTTGCTCTTGGTATTCTGATTTAGGACAGACTCTTTGCACCTTCTGGATCTTCTTTCTTTTTCTTTTTGTTCCCTGTGGTATTGGGGTCAATTCAGGGCCTCACATATACCAAGCAAGTCTTCTACCTCTGAGCTAGACCTCCAGCATTCTTTTTCCTGTTGTTTTAAATCTGATTGTGAGTCATAAAAAATAAAATAATAATAATAATAATTTAAAAAAGCTTGGCATGGTGGCGCACTCCTTTAATCCTAGCACTTGGGAGGCAGAAGCAGGCGGATTATCTTTGTGAGTTCAAGGCCAGCCTGGTCTACAGAGTGAGTTCCAGGACAGCTGGGACTACAGGGAGACCCTGTCTCGAAAAGAAAAAAATAAAAGGTTATTAGGGTTATTAATAAACAAACAAAACAAAATAAAATAAAATAAAATAATGGCTCACAGAGTGTGTGCTGACCACACCAGGGGGTGGAGTCAACTCTCAGCACCTAGCTCACAGAACCCAATCAATGTCATTCCTTACTCATGTGTGCAGTGTCTGAAGACGAGAAGCCCAAAACTATGCCTCCACAGGACACGTGGCTTTCACTCCTGTCTTGTCCAGGCAGGAAGATTTTTTTTTTTTTTGGTCTTTTTGAGACAGGGTCTGCCTGTGCCCCAGATGTCTTGGAACCCATCTATCTTTGAACTCAAAGAGATCCGCCTGCCTCTGACTGGGTTAACGCTGCTCGCCCGGCGCAGGCGCAGTCAGGTAGCTTCAGCGCTCCTGGAAGGATAAATGAAGGAGAAAAGGGGAAAGGACAGGAGCCCCAGGCCTTCAGGCGGGGCTCCAAGGAGCTGGTGTTCTGTGTAGTTGCATGTGACATCAGAGTGGTCAGGGACTGTCATGTGCCTTCATTGTGCTGCAAATGTGTTCTTTAAAAACATCAGTCTTTTTCTTTTTTTCTGGAAAAGGAAATTAATCTTTACTGCTGGCCAGAACAAACCCATTGTTTGCCTTGAGTAGTGCAAATGATTTCCTTAAAGTATAGGAAGACATCCAGGGTTTCCACTTGGTACTCAAGGCCACAGTGTGTCCTGCTACAGCCTGAGCAGTTAGAAGAGCAGTCTGGCAGCTCTCCATGTTTGGCAGATTTCCTTGATTGGGTTCCCAGTGAGTTCTGCTGGGTTTGGTGTAGAGAGCAATAGTCAAGCACGCTAGGATGTGGATACCAGACCAGAGGAGCAGCGACTGACGTCTGGACACAGGGACACAGGGAACTTTGCTCACTTCACTTAGTGCCTCCTGATCTAAGATGATCCCTAGGGCCCTATGAGAAACACCAGACTAATGCAGGCAGGACCTGAAGGTGAAACTGGGGCCCTTTGAGCAGTGGCCAGATTTACCAGAGCAGAGGAAATGATCACCAATGTTTATTGAACACATAAGATGCTGGGCATTTTGAAACATTTCATTGTATTCTCCCCACAGTTCCATGAAGCAATGAGGTAAAACTCACACAACCAAGTTAAGGCTCCCAGTGTCACATAGCCGTGAGAAAGAAACTCAAAATTCAAACCCATGATCTCCTGTAGGAAATGGGTTTGGGCACTCAAGAAATTGACCACGCAATCCAAAATCCAAAAGCAAATTTTATTTCTGCCAATCAAGCAGGCAAGCAGATCCAGCCTGGGTCCTGATGGGTGTTTATTCCTAACACAAAGTGGTCCTGTCCTTCCCTCTGAATCCTCGGAGCCCTGCCCCACATCATACGTATTTGGTTGATTTCTTTTTATGAAACTTTTAGATTTATTCATTCATTTGTCTTTTGGGGACCAGGCTGGCCTCCATCTCATAGAGATCCCCTGTCTCTATCTCCCAAGTGCTGGGATATAAAAGTGTGTGCCACTATGCCAGCTTAGATTTATTTATTTATTTATTTATTTATTTATTTATTTATTTATTTATTTTTGTGTTTGCTTGCATGTATGTATGCACACCATGTGTGTGCCTGTTGCCTGTAGAGGCCAGAAGAGGGCTTCTGATCCCCTGGAACTGGAACTATCAATAGTTATGAGCTGCCATGTGGGTACTGGGACCCAAACTGAGATCCTTCTACAACAGTAGCAAGTACTCTTAACCAGTGAATCATCTCTCCAGCCCCTCATGAATGGGTGATTGGTTTAAAGAGACACGTTGACAAGCAGAATGCAATTTTGAACACATATTTTGATTTCAAGCAGTGTTGACTCTGAAGGAATTTGAATTTCTGTGAAGCAGTTTCTTTAAAAAAATGTTTTAATGGAGTATTGTCTTTAAGTCTTTGCTAAAAGACAGTTCATTTGGGAGTGTTTGCTTGGAAAACTAGTGCTGGGCATGCTGTCTCAGTCACCAAACTGGACTTCCAAATTCAAGAACAGGTCAACTTTCCTGTAAGAAAATTTTGTCAATAAAAGTTGAATTTCTCATTGCATAATTATTCCTTAAAGGTGAGGAATGGCCTCTTTTTATCCCACGTCTGCCGTTCAGTAGAGCATCTTTTACTATTGTCTGGTCATTACCTTCTCAAGTCAGCTCCCCTTCCTAGCTCTCTCTACTCTTTATCCACAGACTTTGATGGGATTTACCCTCAGTGAAGTACAACCATAGCAGAAAAACATAGCTGAAACATTTACAGCACTTGAAAGAACACGGTTTTATCACAAGGCAGATGAAACCCATTTGCTGAACGGTTGAATTTTCCCTCTTTGAGCATCTCTAAGTACAGTATGGATGTGAGTCGATTACTCTACAACCCCTTTTAATTACTCACACCAGTGCTGACTATGTTCAAGTAATCACCACCCACAAGTATCAGGGTGGTAATGTTTAGCCATGGATAAAATGTGATTATCTTATGGGCATTTTCTTTTTTTTTAATTTTTTATTTTTTTTATTAATTTTATTTATTTCTGTATGTGTATGAATGTACCGTCTGCATGCAAGTCTGTGCACCCGTGTCGTGCAACGCCGCGGAGTTCAGAAGAGGGTCTCGGATTCCCCTGGAACTGGAGTTCTCCTGGAATTGGAGTTTCAGACGGTTCTCAGCCGCCATGTGGGTGCTGGGGATCGAACCCGGGTCCTCTGTAAGAGCGGTCGGCGCTCTTAACCACTAGGCTATCTCTCCAGCCCCTCTTATGGGCATTTTCAAACTAACCAAACCCTCCTCTAAAAAAAATAAATAAGAAGCAGGTGGATCTCTGTGAGATCAAGGCCAGCTTGGTCTAGATAGGGAGACTCTGTTAAAAAAAGGGCTGGAGAGATAGCCTAGCGGTTAAGAGCACCGACTGCTCTTGCAGAGGACCCGGGTTCGATCCCCAGCACCCACATGGCGGCTAAGAACCGTCTGTAACTCCAATTCCAGGAGAACTTCAGTTCCAGGGGAATCCGAGACCCTCTTCTGACCTCCGCGGCATTGCACGACACGGGTGCACAAACCTACATGCAGACAGTACATTCATACACATTCAAAAATAAATAAAATTTAAAAAAAAATTTAAAAAAAAGTGAGGACTTCAAAACCTCCCAGTTAGATCAAGGGGGAAAAGGAAGAAAAGGTGCTAAGAAAAAAAATTGTCCCTTTCTCCCACTTTTGTCGCTTCTTCCACACAGCAGCTTGCCGCACGGCCCAGAGCTCATGATCTTCAGGCTGCAGCCTTCTAAGTGCTGCGCTCATAGGGATGAACTGCCAGGCCTGGTTTGGGATTTTCCCTCTTGTATTACAGCATGTTTTTCATTTATTTATTTATTTTTAATTTATTTACTTTTTAAGGGATTCACAATATAAGAGCGCAGTTGTTTTCAGATCACATTAACGTTGCTCAATTTGCCATACAGCTAGGTAATTGGCGCTAGCATCCACGGATGAGGGATAGCATTTGCCGTTTGTTTTTCTGGGACTGTGTTACTTCACTTAGCATATCTTCTAGCTCCATCCATTTACCTGCAAAGTTCATGATGTCATCTTTCTTTACCACTGCATAGAACTCCATTGTGTAGATGTACCACATTTTCTTTATCCACTTGTCAAGTTGAGGGGCACTTGGATTGGTTCCAGCTCTTTGCTATTGTGAAGAGAGCTGCAATAAACTTGGCTGTGCATGTATCTCTGCGGTAAGATGAGTCTTGTGGGTACATGCCCAGGAGTGGTATGGCTGGGTCAGGGGCCAAGTATGGCATGTTTTTCTTGCTTATTGTTATTTAACTTCTTCTGGCTAATAACAAAGGGACCTTGCTGAGCGTGGTGTTACCAGCACTCAGGAGGCAGAGGCAGGTGGATCTCTGATCTCTGTGAGTTCAAAGCCAGCCTGGTCTACAGAGTGAGTTCCAGGCCAGCTGGGGCTACAGGGAGACCCTGTCTCAAAAAGACCAAAACAGAGTCCCTGCTTCTCTGACCATTTCTTGTTTTATAAGAGAGACCATTTCAGAGACTCCATGTGCTTGGGACTCTTCCACCCTCACTGAACAGTGGCTAACTTCTCATTCTCACGTGAAGTAAAGAGCACTGTAGAACCAGAACATTCCATCACGGTTAAGTCAGTCTCAGTAAGATCTGTGGGCACTGGGCACTTTCTGAGTTGCATCACACCAGTTCTTAGCTGCAGGACAAGGTGTTCAGTGCTTCCATTATGCTGAAGGATATAATTAAAATAAGATGGAGGTTAGCCGGGCGTGGTGGCACATGCCTTTAATCCTAGCACTTGGGAGGCAGAGGCAGGCGGATCTTTGTGAGGTCAAGGCCAGCCTGGTCTACAGAGTGAGTTCCAGGACAGCTGGGGCTACAGGGAGACCCTGTCTTGAAAAGACAAAAAAAATAAATAAATAAATAAAAAAATAAATAAATAAAAATAAAAAAATAAAGCAACTCCTAATGACTTAATGCTACACCCATAGATTAATGCATCTCTCAACTTTCAGCAGAGAAGAGTCCTTATGCGACATATGGTGATTAACACAGAAGCCCTCAATTGGCCAGTGTGCAAAGAAGAGGCTGCAGACTGCTTATCACTGAGTAGGGCACCTATATCAAACTTCTGCCTCCCAAGGCCAGGGATCATTGTGGAATGGAAGGATTGCAAGAGCGGGAGGTGATGGATGACCACAAGGAAACAGAGTTTTCCAGACAGCTTGTCAGTTAAGACATATGAACTCACAGTAATGGTGACAGCATGCACAAGTCCCACATGGGTTCAAGCCAGACAGAATCCAGCACAGACATGTGGAAGTGGGTAAGATATCCCATTCCTATCCAAGGAACTATTGGCGACTGACGGATCCTGTGAGAGAGACAGTCAGTTTCATTTAAGGGTGAGACTCACATTAAGTTAACCAGGCTCCAGTGTGCGGACCCATATTGAAGGGCATTTGGGGATGTAAGTTTGACTTTATGTGTGTGTGTGTGTGTGTGTGTGTGTGTGTGTGTGTGCACGCACATGCACTCGTGTATAAAATTGGGTGGAAGGTAGTAAGGGGGATGCAGATGGGGTGGGTCTAAATATAATAGAATATATTGTATGGAATTTTCTCAGTAAAAACAATAAAAGACCAATATTAAACCCAGGACCCAAAGGATTGGTTGTTGGTATGAAAAGTGTCCATGAATGGTTTTTATAAAACAGCAAATTTGGGGGCTTGGAGAGATGGCTCAGCGGTTAAAAGCACCAACTGCTCTTGCAGAGGACTCGGGTTCAATTCCCAGCACCTATATGGCAGCTAAGAACAGACTTTAAGCTGGGTGTGATGGCACACATCTTTAATCCTAGCACTAGGGAGGCAGAGGCAGGTGGATCTCTGTGAGACTTTAATTGGTTATTGATGTGAGATTTATGGGGAAGTCTGATCAGCCAATAGGAAGGTCTACTGCTGCCACCTCAACTTCCTTCTCTCAGTAATAACTTCCCTCTAAATTATCTAGCTATCTGTAGATTTGCAATGCTCCAGGTGCAGCAAAATGCTTAGAAAATGGTTCTCTGGATGGAGATATGGGCTAGCAGTTAAGAGTGCTGACCGCTCTTGCAGAGGACCCAGGTTCGATCCTCAGCACCCACATGGTGGCTGAGAACCATCTGTAACTCCAATTCCAGGAGAACTCCAGATCCAGGGGAATCCGACACCCTCTTCTGACCTCTGCAGCATTGCATGACATGGGTGCCAAACCTACATGCAAACAGTATATTCATACACATAAAAATAAATAAATTAAATTAAAAAAGAAATGTATAAAAAAAGAAAGTGGTTCTCAAGCTATTAAAATGACTTTTTCAGTTTCCTGTTAGTTGGGATGGCTCACTACTCACTGAGGTTTTAGTCTGATGAACTGAACTGTGAACCAGATAAACATCTCCTGCATTCTTTCATATATCCTCCTGCACTTTCTCATAGTCTTTTGTCTTCTTACCTCTGGCTTAGATCCTTGTTGGAACAGATGACAGCTTCAATAGTTATCTCAGACCATATAGATTTTGAGAATAGGTCTGTGACATGCAGAATACTCCATCTTTACTTGAAGATGTCACAAGGCCTCCTGGCCCAGGACAGGTTTGAGGGCTTACAAACAAGAACCTTTTTAAAGAACTATTTTATTGTTATTTTTATTATTGGTTTATTATTATTATTATTATTATTATTATTATTATTATTATTTAAGATAGGGTCTCACTGTGAAAGCCTAGCTGGCCTGGAACTTACTAAGTAGACCAGGCCGGCTTTGAACTCATAGAGATCTGTCTTGTTCTGCCTCCTGAGTGCTGGGATTAAAGGCATGCATTACTATGCATAGCCCAAGAAACTTTTGATCTTTGTATAACTCATTCTTTTCCCAAACATAAGTACAGCCTATTTCTTTTTCATATAACAGATACCCATACGGGGCTCCCGTTCTGAAGAACAGGCATTTATAAACACATGTCTAACCTGTATTTGTTTTCTTCATGCCTGATCTTGAAAGGACAGAGTATGTGTGTGAGTAGAGGAGTGTGAGAGAGTGCAGCAGTGTATACATAAGAGCAGGGGGGAGTGAGCCCAGCACTGAATGGCTGAGTGTCCGTCTGACTGTAGAGTGTGGAGGAGTGTGTGTGAAGGGGAGTTTGTATTTTTAGCAGAAGCGATCATATCTGCAAAAAGAAATTCAAGTGATGAACTAAGAAGAAACAAAGCTGTCCCTCCCAAGGAACTAAAAAGAGCTTTAACATTTGAGACATACTGTGGAGCAGTACTTTATTTATGAAAACAACTAATCCTCAGAACTCATCTTACGGATAAGGAAAGATGGGCTTGGGAGAATGAACTGCCACACCTTCTTGTGTGTGAGATCACACTGCAGTCACAGCTTTCCAAGGGTCACAGATACCAACTTTTCCTCTTGGTCTGCTGGACAATTCTAGAGGAGAGCTAAACCTTTGGATTCACAGACCCCTTGCCTTTCCTTGCTGTGTGGCTTTGGGAATGTTCTTTGTTCCTGAGCTTCATATTTTCTCATGCATAAAATTAGAAAACAGAAAAGAGGCATGAAGAGCTGCAAGGCTCTTGTGTGTCCACACAACCCGTTGACTTGGACTCTGTCATCTGTGCTGTGTCAGAAAAAGGCTGTCGGGGCTTCCATATAGTTAGTGGTCTTTAAAACATTAAAAGAGGGGGCTGGAGAGATGGCCTAGCGGTTAAGAGCGCCGACCGCTCTTGCAGAGGACCCGGGTTCGATCCCCAGCACCCACATGGCGGCCGAGAGCCGTCTGAAGCTCCAGTTCTAGGAGGGCTCCAGCTCCAGGGGAATCCGAGACCCTCTTCTGACCTCCGCGGCATTGCACGACACGGGTGCACACACTTGCATGCAGACAGTACATTCATACACATACAGAAATAAATAATGATAAAAAAAAAAACATTAAAAGAGGAGACATGGCACTCTGCTTCAGGCTAACTATGGCTGGATTTTCCAGCTGTTTCCCAATCCAAGACATTCAGAATGTTTTCTTGTCTGCTCATATTTAAACAGCTCTTATGTGGCACTCTGATTTTTATTTCCTGAGCACCTGATTACAAATAATTTTTCATACAGTTCTTAATTGGCTGGTGTTTATTTCATAAGTGTGATACCATAAGTACCTTTGCAAACTAAAATGTTGACTGATAAGCAGAATTTTATTTTGAAGAGTTGGTTTCCTTTCTTTATGTTTCTCTTCCTTCCACAAATCTCTCAACGATGCATGATTGAGTCATAAAATGGGCCTGTTGTAGGGCCACACTGGTCTTTAGTAGAATGAATGAGTGGATGATTTTCTGTTGTTATAGGACTGAATCTTCTTTGATGTAAGAAGGTACTTTGAAGACTTGAGGACTTCTGCAGTCCTTCCTAACCTTGAGATTATGTGATTTGAGGATGCTTCTACAACTGTGTCCTAAGTACATGTGTACCAAAGTCTTCCTCACTCACTTCTATGTACTTAAGGGGAACTCTCATGGCTATAGTAGACATACATCTGTAAATGTATTCTGTTTTCTTCTAGGACTTGCTTCTGCAGATGATGACTGATTTGGTTTCAAGGTGGTCTGTCTCTGGCTGTTTATTCTTGCCCCTTGACATGCTAATCTCTTTATCTTATTTGAGAACCCTTTGGTTAATTCCCATCTGGCAAAAACAAATGTTCTTGTAATGTAATCCCAGCCAGAAACCTTATAGAGCCAAAAGACTATTTAGAATTCTTCAAAGACCACAGCACGAGTAAATAAGAGGCTCCCGGTCCTTTGAAGCTCATAGCATAAGTAAATAAGAGGCTCCCGGTGCCTTTGGTGGCATGGTCGTGACAGGCTGTAAAGTTGGAGGTGGTATAAGTAGAGGGACAAAGCAGGACCCAAAGCTCAAACACAGTTAACATCTCATGGGCTCAGACCCATTCAATACACGAAACCTAACAGTGAACACTGTAGGACGTCTCCCATTTTTATATACTTTGGTCACTCTAGAAAATACTTTTCCCTTAAGAATTTAGGAATTTAATTTGGTAATAAATTTATGTAACTTTGAATGCTCAGTAACTGAAGTTGAAGCTACAAGGTCAAATCCTTAAATGTTATACCAGTCACCATGGATGAGTCACCAGATATAGATGTGAAGGCAGCAATGGTTCTTCTGGGTCATTTCATGTTTAATATACGGCTCCATTAATGCCTTACAAAAAGCAGGTGGTAAAAACAAACAACCAACTCTCCCCTTCCCAAATGTTAAACATATATCTCTTATCTGGGTAAATAAATCAACTCTAAATACTTACTGTTAGAAAGATACAGTGTCTCTTCGGTATTTAAAAAATTGATAATCTAAATAAATTTCTTGACCTAGGTTAATCAGCTAAGCTGAAGCTTTTAAAGTTGAAAACATTTTTAAGTTCCAAAAATAATATGGAATTAAGTACGCATTTAAATTAGAAATGGGAATTTATTTCTGTTACATTTTCTTCTTTCCAGCCAAAGCAGGTGAAGGATTTTTTCCTTTCATTCTTTCCTTATGACAATGTCAGACTTCAAAGAAGCAAAGCAGAGGACAACTACAGCTAAGAAGACTGATATGAATGGCAGTGGTGCACGCGGACAGGTCTCAGTGAGATAGAGGCCAGGCTGGTCCACGTAGTGAGTTCCAGGCCAGCTGGGGCTACAAGGCTACCCTGTCTCAAAAAGACCAAAAAAAAAAAAAAAAAAAATTCCATTTCTCATAGATTCACGGTCTTATTTTCTTTAGAGGCAGTGTCACTCTCTGCAAGGTTAGGTGTCTTGCCTTCTTACATTCCTCTTCAACCTGACTTCTTCTCTTTTTCCCCTTTAGAATCCTTGCCAGTTAAACTATGGAAAGCTTGTGAGCTTTAGTGGCTCTGTGTTATCCTGCTGAAAGTTGGATGCAGAGTGGACAAGAAGTGGCCCGATGACTACAAAGCCGCTCTCAGTGCTCTGGCTGGACTCAGCAGCCCAGGGAGGTCCTTGGTGCTCTCTGGAATCTTGCAAGGGAACAGTGTGGCTATGCCAGTTCATCGAGGTGGGTGGAAAGCTCAGGAGGCAGATCCCTGCCTCTGTTTAGAGGGTCACATCTACAGTGGACACAGTCAATTATTTCTGAGCAAAAAAACTCACTTGGGATTTCATCACCAATAGTTGCCTTCTTATTAAAAAAAAAAATTTAACTCTCCTGTGAGCCTCTCAGTTCCTTTCTTACTGTCATCAGCTCTTTCTTTTTTTTTTTTTTTTTTGGTCTTTTCAAGACAACGGGTTCTCCTGTAGCCGCAGCTGTCGGCTCCGCTGTAGACAGTGCTGGCTTCAGATCACAAGCATCTCACTGTATCTAGCCTCTGCCTCCACAGTTGCTGGATTAAAGCGTGCACCACCACGCCACGGCTGTCATCAGCTTTTTCTAATCCAAATTTCTTATATTCACTTAGAATCGAAGGAAGAAAAAACAGTCAAACAAATCAAACCCAGAGGAGTAAAAACAAGATCAAATTAAGCAACTTTGCTGTCAGTGGTTTCTTTTGGCTATCTCTGGAAACATTTCCTGTCCTTTCTGTTGTTTTAACAGCACAGAACATATTTTGTGCCTCAACAGTGAAGCACTTGTCGATAGACCAAAAAAAATAAAATGGAAACCAGAAAATTGTAAGAGTACAGGAATGTCGAGAAACTTTGGAGTCCGTGTTGTAGAACTACTCTTCTTCTCACATTTTTTTTTTTCTTTTTAGTGTTCACGGTCCACATGAATTCATACCCACGTAGTAAGGCCTCGACAATGAAGCCCATTTTTCTAGAGGGTAAAACAACTCCTGGTAGTGTAGATGGTGGTTAACTTGCAAAAGTCTTCAGGAAGCCTAACAAAATCACATTCGATTATACATTCCTAGATTTTAGGAAGCTATGGAAGGTAAGAAAAGAATACAAACAAAAGGCATTCTTTTTGAGGTTCTTGGGCTGGGATAGAAAATAGGTGTTTTCCTTTGGGTTTTTTTTGTAGTGGAGAAATATGAAGCAGATAATTTACTGAGGTCTGTTTTCATTTTCCTCAGTCTTTAAGGGAGTGGTAAGCTTTGGCAGTCCGGCNTGTTTCACCTACACTGCTGTTACTGCAGGATGTTTCATGTGCCCTACTTAAGTACTTCTGTAGTGGAACACTAAGAAGTGTGTACAATAATTGTTTACTCTTGTAAAAAATAATTGTTTACTTCAAATTTGCAGTGTGTTAGACTGTGGGCTAGGGGAGGTAAGAAAGATCTACGATCAGAATCAATGCAAAAAGAAAAACAAAAGGAGCTACTGAATATAGCATATTTGGCAAAGAGGGGTTTTAGAGTTAAAACATACCCTTTTTGACAAAGGATCTTGCTATGAGCATCAGGCTAGCCTCAAACTCATGGTTTTCTTATCCCAGCCTCCTAGTGCTGGGTTAGTGGCATGTACCACCATGTCCAATTTCATATTTGCCTTGTTAAGAGACTGTTTTATTATTTTTGTGTTATTATTATATTATTTATTTAAATTTTTTTTTAGGACATGGTTCCACTCTAGCTCTGTTGGTCTTGGACTCACTACTGTAGACCAGGCTGGTCTTGATCTCATAGAGATCCCCCTGCCCTTGCCTCCCAAAGTGATGGGATTAAAGCCATGTGCCATCATGCCAAGATTTTTTTTCTTTTACTGTTGTTTGAGACCAAGTCTCACTATGTGAGTCCAGTTCCAGCCCGCTGCCTGGAGACTGGCTCCTGGAACTCTGACTTGTAGAGGCAGATGACCTCAAACTCACAGAGATCTACCTGCCTCCTGCTCCCAAGTGTTAGATTTAAAAGTATGGCAACTCATGCTGACCTTTTATTTTTTCAATATGTGGTGTTTGTGTGTGGTGTGTCGTTGTGTATCTGTGAGTGGATTTGGACATTGAATGCAACCACCTCAAGGGCATCGGATTCTTGGAGCTAGAATATAGCATATTGTGACCCTTTGTGCTGTTGCTAAAGAACTGAACTCAGTCTCAGCAAGGCAGTACGGGCTAACCATGGGCCATCTTCTGGTACAAGTAGATATAATTATTCACAAGTGATAACTATGAAAATATTAAACTAAGTAATTCATTCATTTGCTTATACTGGTATCGTATCAAAAACTATAAAGTTTGGAATCGTATAAAATTATAAAGTAAGTGTATAGCAGGGTTCTCGAAAAAGACACAGAAGCAACAGGACGAAATGTATAGCTAATACAATTATTGATTTGTCACGTGAAGAGCTCAAGTAGTCCAACCTATAGCCGTGCCGCATTGGAGAGGCTGAGAGTCCAGGAAACTGCCTCAGGTTCGCAAGGTGATTCAGTAGTCACCATCTGGTGCTGAGGCCCGGGAGGATTCCAGAGAGATTTGCCGTGTCTCAGTACTCTTGGGATCCGAAGGGTTGAACACAGCAGCAAGACAAACTCCCTGTGAGATGAGAGAAGCAAGCCTACAGAGAAAAGGGACCAGACTCCTCTGCCGTGCCTTTTATACCGAAGGAACGCCATCATGTGGGGTGGCCCATCCGGGTCGAGGGGTGGTCCAACCAAAAGAACCTGTTTTCTCTGATGGTGTTATCTAGGCCAGTCAAGTTGACACCCCGGAGCAACATCCACAGTAAGAGATAAAAGCGGATGCTCGCACACAGTAACACTAAGCTCCCATGTGTCTATATCAAGCCCGGTCCCGCGGATCTTACAGCATCTACGTGCCGGCAGTATGCCATATGATTTTCCTTTTTCGAACGCGACTGGCCACCACTTGAGATGTACTAAATCCACAGAAAAGCAAGGGTGTTGGGTGGCGTAGCGTCTGCCCTTTACACTTGCTGTATTCTTTGGATGGCATCATTCACGCACACCCGTTAATTGTCTCATGTGACTTATTAAAGTGTGCCTTTTTTTTCTTCGGTGGCTGGTGTAATGTTTTGTTCATCATCCCTTGCGCTCCAGTATCACCCAGGAGCAGATGGTTGCTTTTTCCTGAGTTGGTTTTCATACAGTGGGCTCTATCACGCTTCTTTAAACTTGATAATGATGTGGAGAAGCTGGAAAATGCCCTTTCTGTTTCCTTTTTTGGTGTGAATCGAAAAAAAATAGCATGGCAGCCAGAAGCCGCCGTATCCCCTTTGTCCCATGGGGACCATATTAAAGTGTATTGCATCCAACCACCGTTTTATTCCCAAGAAACCATGCACATTTAACAGCCCAAGTTTTCTGACACGCTATACCTCGGGCAGAAAAACAAAAAAAAGGCATCCAGCGGGGCGACAGCGGAAAGGATCGCTGTTACCGAGTGTGGTAAGAGACTGTTAAACCCACTTTGAAGGACTTAGTAAAGACTTCAGGCCGAGATCACGTCAATGCATGCCCATTGCTAAGCAACAGTAACAAAAAAGGACCAGCTGATGCTGAATTAATAACCAAGTAAGTAAAAATCCTTTGCAACATCATGATTTCTGGTTTTAGAGATTCTGGCCGTTAATTTCTGTGGATCTCTAGAATGCACTTGGAATAGAATATACACTTTAAAATGCTTTCTAAAAAAAACATGAAGAATAACCTCAAATTGGTCAGGGTAACAACAGAGTCACAGAGAGACAAGGATCTGCTTCCCACATGCTGCTTTGCCAAGGCAGGTTCACTTAGACACTCCCCTTAAGCCCAGCCCACAATGAACTCTGTATAGACACCACAGTCAGAAGGGTATATCCATATTCCAGCTATTTGGCGTGCTCACTGTCACCACCAGGCTCTGTGTCCAGGTGATGGTCTTACACTTAACTGCTCTAAACTAAGGGAGATAAATAATTGCTACTGTATAGTGTTGCTCCAAGAATAAAATGATATAATGGGTGTTCAAGTCCTGGGAAGTATCAGATGTTTCCAGAATTATAGTTCACACTTAGTCACTGTCATAGCAAGTTTTCAGATATCCAAATGTTAAAGAATGGAAACAAGAGGAGAGATGAAAAAGGGGTGGGAATTGGGGGAATTATTTTTCTCTTCCTCAGCCATGACCTGTATAATTTCCTTAACCTTAATTTTAACAGAAGGAGGTCCCTGGCCTTTGTGGGGAGGAAAAGCAGACAGCACAGTTCTTACGGGGTGGGCCAAGGCCTGTGTTATCTCCATGTACTCCACTTAAACAGGTGAAAGGAAATCTCATGTCCTCAAAGTCTTTCATCTAATCTTCTGATAACTAATATCTGCTGAGATGTGTGGGCTACAACTAATATGTATTAATTCATAAATTCCCTCTAAACGACCTATGAAGGCCCATAGTATCGCATTCCTTGCTATAAGTGACGGAAATTTTCAGAGAAGGGGAAAGTAGCTTGTGCGCCCTGCAGAGCCAGGACTGAAAGTGAAGAAGTCTGCCTGGAGATGCTGAGCCCAAGCTGCTTAAACAGTGGTACAGAGAAGTGTTCTGGTGTTTGAGCAGAGTGTGTCTGACTTGCCAGTCAGGTCCGGGTATTAGCCAAGCCTGGCATATCCTTCAATGCCTTTTATTCAGGTTAATAGTGGATTCTGAAAACACTGAAATAAGTAAGGTGAATGTATTCAAGGAGCCTGTAGTGCTATTTGAAGTTCAAGTAAGCACTTCTCTAGTATAATAGAGAAATGTGGCCCAAGATACCATGTGAGCCCAGAAGAGAAAGATGGATGAATCAGTATTTATTTTACACTCAAGATAAACACAAGAGTCTATCTTAAGGGCAATATTTTAAACAAAATACTCTGTAAGAAAGTATTGTTCTTTAAGATGGTTCCAAGTAGTAAAAGAAAAAGATGAAAATTATTATCAAAAAATCAAAATAAATTTCTATTGCCCAAATATAATATATAAGAAAGACTTCATTTGGGGGAGGGAGCCTCAGAACTTTATTGAAATCAGCAAAACTTTTCACAAGCTTAAAAGGCAGAAGAAACTTAATCCCAGGACCAATTCCACAGTGGACTCTCTATAGACATCGTAGTCAGAAGGGTCTGTCCATATTACAGCTTTTGATGTCCTTGTGTGGTCACTGGGCTCTGTGTCCAGGGTGATGGTCTTGCCAATTAGAAGAGCCCATCCCACCTCCAAGACAGAGTGCAGGGGCAGAGTGGACTCCTGGGTATTGTAGTCAGGCAAGGTGTGGCCATTTTCCAGTTGCTTGCCCACAGAAGACCACCTCTGCTGGTTGGTGTGATGATGCCATGCTTCTTTGTCCTGGATACTGGCCTTGGCATTCTCAGTGCCATCACTGGCTCCACCTCCAGACTGGTGGTCTCTCCAGTTAAGGTTTTTTCAAAGCTCTGTTCTTCAATGGCAGGCTTCTGCCTCACTCAGAGAGTCCTCACAGAATAGCAGCAGCAGAACTCATGGGTTCTTGGTCTTGAATGAGCTTTTTTTTAAAGACTAGGTACCTCACTAGGTAGCCAAAAACACCCTTGAATTTCTGATCCCTCTTGCCTCTAACTCCCAAGTGCTAGGTTACAGATATGTGCCACCATACCGGGTCTTATACTGGGATGAAAACTACGGTGTCCTGCCTAATAGACAAACACTCTATCTACTCCCCAGCCAGACTTCACCTATTACTACCTTTCTCACTACTCTAAAAGAAACCAAATTCAAACTTATTGTCAACAGTTATATATTCCTTGTGATAGTTGGTTTGACTCATAACTTGAAGTAGGATTAGAATCACCTATTGAGGCACACTTTAGTGTTTTCACTAAAGAACCCTAAATAATGTCCCCTGGTGGAAATAACAAATGTGAAAGTGTACCATTGTTTATACACTGAAAGATCTTTGGGAAGTCTAGGTAAATTTTTAGACTTTTTGTTAGCATATATTAACTATATGTAGTAGTAATGAGTCTATTATGTCATTTCTTTGTTTTGTTTTTAGTTTGGTTTTGAAACAGAGTCTTCCTGTTGCCACTAGCGCCCTAGAACGGCTAGTGAGACCAGGCTGGCTTGATCTACACATACACCGCTGCCTTTCCTCAGAGTTCTGGCATTAAAACACTGTCAACCACCACCCCCCCACCCCGCCATATTCATACACGTACATAATATATTTTGGTTCTAGTCCCCCTCCCCTGCTCGATCCTGTTTCTCACACTGCTGATGATCCACTTTCTTCCTCCCATCTAATCTCCTTCTACACCTGTCTTACCTTTCCCCAATGAGTTTCATTAGGTTATTTATAGGGAGGCTGAGCCTTGGAGGTGGGCAATCCATATATCCCATTTAGGGCTAAGAATTTAGCAGCCATTCTTTTTTTTTCTTTCACACATGTTTTATTGAAGATACAAGTAATAAAATCAGGGCATGAACATGATTTGTAGATTAAGTAACTTAATTTCAATACTATAACAAGGGAACAATTCAAATTCTCACGATTTGTTTCACACCCACATAAACCATTTCAAAGGCATTAACTCTCTCTCTCGAATTTGATCGGTTTTGTGCAAGTAAACCATGTTTCTTTTTTAAAAGACTGTGCACTTGCCCAGGCTCAAGGATATTGAAATCTATAATATAAAGCCCATTCACTAGAGGTAGAAATATAGGGCAATACTTATCTACGGACAACAACCATCAATTACAGTTAGGATTTTCTTAACAACCAAATGGATAGTCTAATATTACAACAAACTCAAATATTACTGAGGTAAAGTGCATTTCTACACATGTTCAGTGTTTCTACTCAGTTTTCTAACTCTTAACAGCCCTATGATAACTGGGAGCAAAGAAGGTCCTTGCAAATAGACTGCCTCTGCTTGAGAATTAGCAGCCATTCTTAACACTTTGATTGATGAGTTCTGAGTCTGTCCACTGTATACATAAGCTTCCAGGACCAAAGCTGACAATAGCCATTAATCTATGGACCTAAACATACTTATTTAGAAAGCAGTGTATAGGACTCATCATGTCCACGGAATAAAACAGCCCAGCAGTAGCTTCCCGACTGGACCTATGGAAATTTGATCAGATTTACAGTAACAGAGATGAACCCCTCCTTTGAAGCAGGCCTCTCATCCAATCAGAAATCAGCTGGTTATCTCCAGAACAGACTTGTTATGCATTAGTGGGAACATCTTGTCTGGCAGATTGGTAGTGTAGGACACAGGATCCACAGCTCAGTTAGCTGTCGATGGCAGCTCTCCCGTGCATCCTGCGTGGTTCCTTCCAACACTGAGGGTCAGATCCAGCTTGGTTTCTCAGTCTTGGGACTAGAATGCATGGTGTCTTCAGTAATAGGATCCTAGCAGCTAGCTCTAGCGGGCAGCCAACAGCAGCGGCAGTAGCCTAGGTTGTTTGGGGAGTCTCAAAGGATCTCTGACCAATAACTCAGGAAATTATTGCTGTCTGGCACTGAGTTTTCATTTAATAACATGCACCTTCTTAGAGTAACTTTTCCATCCATGTAGTGTAGCTCTGTTCAAACTGTTTTTATTTAAATTTTAATGAACTTTCCAGAGTAAGGTTGCTTTGTGCTTTTTCACATGCCTTTAGTTTCAGATCTACATCCCACTCTCTCTTATTGTGCATCTCACGCTTAAATGTTCCCATTGTCAGTCTTGGATTTTCCACTTCCATATCACTGCCGACCCTCCCCAAATGTTTTAAATTTATTTAGATTCACAAAACTAATATTACTATAGACATGTAATTCTATTGGCAATTTATATGTAGCTTCATATGTATTTTATTTTATTTTTTTTTTTTTTTTTTTTTTTTTTTTCATTTTTTTTTAAAATAAATAAATAAGCTGGGGTGTGGTGTTGCACGCCTTTAATCCTAGCACTGGGAGGCAGGGCAGGTGGATCTCTGTGAGTTCAAGGCCAGCCTGGTCTACAGAGTGAGTTCCAGGACAGCTGGGGCTACCAGACCTTCTACAAGAAACCAAAATAATAATAATAATAATAATAATAATAATATCAACATAAAATGTTTTTTTCTCTGGCCATGTGGGACATGTAAGTCAGAGTCTTAGACAGGCTAGGCAAACATTCTACAAATTGAGCTAAAGCACTGGCCCTTATAGGATTTTAGTTAAATTTTCTGTAGGTTATTTAAGCTTATATTTTTTAGTGTGCTATATCATTTATTAGAAAAAAAAATCTTTGCAAAAATCTTTTTCCATGTTTAAAGTGATGTTTTTAGACTGTATTTCCAGAATTGGCATTGCTGAATTAAGAAAATATGAGAATTGTTTATTCTTGACATTTGTTAACCTTGCTTTGTCAAAACAATTTCAGTGTAGCAAGCACAGCATTTTCATTGACAAATATCTTCAAATTTGATTATTAGAGACCCTGCAGCTGGCCATGGTAGTTTGCGTATCTTTATCCCCGCATTCAGGAGGCAGAGGCAAGCGATCTCTCGAGGTTCAAGCTAGCCTGGTCTATCTAGTGAGTTCCAAGCAGCTGGTCTGTAGGGAGACACAGTCTCAAAAAAAAAAAAAATTAAATTAAATTAATAAGAGAGACCCTACATCTTTCCATACATTTGTTATTCAAGTGTGTGTGTTGTTTGTGTGTGTGTGTGTGTGGTTGTGTGTGTGTTATGTGTGTGTGTTTGTGTGTGTGTTTGTGTTTAAATGTCCTTTACCCAAAAGCTATTGGAATCTTGAGATTAAGAAAAGTCTTTCTGCCAGTTCCTTCACTAGTTAAGGACACCTATGTGACAGGACCTACCCATGGCCATGCCAGCATTCTTTATCACCAGCTGAGAGTTCATGCTGCTGAGCAATGTGTTGGACCCTCAGATGTCCCCTAATCAATTCTGCACTCCATGGCCACCCTCAACCCACCCACAGGCAGCCTCCCCATCACAGGAAAGGCAGAAACAGCAGCTGCCGTCCCCCACCCTCACCCTGCCATTAAATTCTCTTAAGAGAATGAAAAAAAAAAAAGAAAAAAGAAAAGAAAAGTCTTTCATGCCTGGGCATGGTGGCAACCATCTTTAATCCAGAACCAAGAAGGCAGAGGCATGCACATACTCTCACATACATTCCCCTAAAAGGACACTCTTTCTAATCAAATGTTTTTACTTTGTTTTGTAGCCAAAGAAACTCTGCCAGATTTGGTTTCTATAATTCCTGACACCGTCCCAAGTACCGATCTTCTCATTGAAACTACAGCCTCTGCTTGCTATACATTGAACAACCTGACGCAGAACAGTTACCAGAATGCACTAGACCTTCTGAACACCGGGGGCCTACAGAAAATTATGACGATCAGTGCAGGCGAGACGTAAGTCCCAGTGCTGTCTCCCTTTTCCTGCTACCACCACTGTAGAAATATTCTAGCTGCAAATGCTCACCACCGGGTCTTGGGAGCAACATGACTGCAAAGAGCATCACAAAGCCAGGCTGCAGTTGCTCTAGCCCTTGGAGATCAGTTCAAGGAATAACTGAATCAGCCAAGCTACAGTCATCCATTCATTGTCTTCTAAAAGATCAAGATAGTCAGGCTCCATAGTTTCTCTTAGCTGCACGTGCCAGTATTTACTACATAATGACTTAGCTTCCCAAAGTCATGATTCAAGAAAAATGTGAGATGCCAATCTGAATCTCCCCTCCCTGCAAGGCTTCCAGCGTGGAAGGGAAAAGCTAAGGAGCATGTGTTCTTCCTTAGACTTTATCTCTTTTCTGTTCTCAATGCATGTTTACAGACTTAAAAATATTTTTATTTTTTTTTCTATGTGTGTACTGCTGCATTGTATGTAAGTGCAACCATGCACATGCAGTACCCACAGAGGACAGAGAGCATCAGATCCCTGGAACTAGTTACAGAGGTTATGCCAACTGTGGGTGCTGCGGAACTGAACCCAAGTCCTGTGACCTGAGAAACAGCTAGGGCCTTTGACCACCGAGTCATCTCCAGCCCCTAGAGACTTTTAGGCTATGGGAAAAATAAACCCACAACCTTTGTTTGAAAAGGGAGTTATTAGCCATCTGTTGGTCAAGTGATAGAAAGAAATCTAAGACATCCAATCTGATCTCTATCCAGAAATGGTAAGTATATAGGCCACATCTAGAAATGGAATGTCAAAGACCAGGGCTGGCACCAATTGCACTGGTGACTTGGGTTTGTAACAGAGTAAGTTTTCCATCAGCTCCATGCTAAGACAACAAGTGCTTTCAAAACTATTTTTAAGCAGTGCTGCAAGAAATTTCTTTTATAAATGTGAAAATTTGCTTTGTTCTACATTTCTAGGGCCCTTGAGTGTCAGAGACATGAATGTTTTTGGTTATGCTTCCCTACCTTGGGATCTTTTAGAATGTGTAGCATAATAAAAACTAAATTATATTCCATAAGTAAATTTAAGGACTTAAAATATGCTTCAGTATGTCTTCCCTATAAATAGTGGGGATTTTCTCTGTAAATCAATTATTAGCACTACTCTATTTCTAAAGGAGGCTTTTTGAAACCTGAGTGGCTTTGGACACTCGTCCCGCTGTGGGACTACGGTGGCAGTTGAGGCCTGGCCGAGAAGGAAGAGCGCAGCTCGCTCACTGCATGGGATGTCTCTCATTTCAGCTACGCCCCCAACAAGGCCAGCAAGGCTGCTTCTGCCTCCTGTACTCTCTGTGAGACACACCAGAGCTCCATAACACCTACAAGAAGGTAAGAGCAGCCCAGTCTACTGAACAACATAAGAGGCCACTTGACCTGAGCTAGTGAGAAATCACTAAGCAGCCGTATTTTCTTATGTGAGAATTGCAGTCTGCCTTTCACATTTCTGTCTGCTTCTTCCAAAGGCTCAGTTTAAGAAGACAGACTTCGTCAACAGCCGGACTGCCAAAGCTTACCACTCCCTTAAAGACTGAGGAAAATGAAAACAGACTCAGAAATTTTCTGCTTCATATTTCTCCACTACAAAAAAAACCCAAAGGAAAACCCCTATTTTTCCTACTACCAGCCCAAGAACCTCAAAAAGCATGCCTTGTTTGTATTCTTTACTACCTTCCAAGTTCCAAAATCTAGAGAATGAATAATCAGATGTGATTTTGTTCGTTCCTGAAGACTTTTGCAAGTTAACCACCATCTACACTACAGGAGTTGTTTTAACCTCTAGAAATAATGGGCTTCATTGTCCGAGCTTATACGTGGGTATGAATTCATGTGGAGTGAACACTAAAAGAAAATGTGAGAAAAGAAGTTGTACAACACGGACTTCCACAAGTTTGCTCGACATTTTGTACTCTTACATTTTCTTGTTTCCATTTTATTTTTTTTTGTCTATACAGTGCTTCACTGTTGAGGCACAAAATATGTTCTGTGCTGTTAAAACAACAGAAAGGACAGGAAATGTTTCCAGAGATAGCCAAAAGAAACCACTGACAGCAAAGTTGCTTAATTTGATCTTGTTTTTACTCCTCTGGGTTTGATTTGTTTGACTGTTTTTTCTTCCTTCGATTCTAAGTGAATATAAGAAATTTGGATTAGAAAAAGCTGATGACAGCCGGGCGTGGTGGTGCACGCCTTTAATCCTAGCACTTGGGAGGCAGAGGCAGGTGGATCTTTGTGAGTTTCAAGGCCAGCCTGGTCTACAGAGTGAGTTCCAGACAGTGGGCTACAGGGAGACCACTGTCTTGAAAAGACCAAAAAAAAAAAAAAAAAGAAAGAGTGATGACGTAAGAAAGGAATGCGAGGCTCACAGGAGAGTTAATTTTTTTTTTTAATTAAGAAAGGCAACTATTGGTGATGAAATCCCAAGTGAGTTTTTTTGCTCAGAAATAATTGACTGTGTCCACTGTAGATGTGACCCTCTAAACAGAGGCAGGGATCTGCCTCCTGAGCTTTCCACCCACCTCGATGAACTGGCATAGCCACACTGTTCCCTTGCAAGATTCCAGAGAGCACCAAGGACCTCCTGGGCTGCTGAGCCAGCCAGAGGCACTGAGAGCGGCTTTGTTAGTCATCGGGCCACTTTTGTCCACTCTGATCCAACTTTCAGAGGATAACACAGAGCCACTAAAGCTCACAAGCTTTCCATAGTTTAAGGCAAGGATTCTAAAGGGGAAAAGGAAGAAGTCAGGTTGAAGAGGAATGTAAGAAGGCATGACACTACACCTTCAGCAAGTGACACTGCCGTCTAAGAAAATAAAACAGTGAATCTATGAGAAATGGATTTTTTTTTTTTTTTTGGTCTTTTCAAGACAGGGTCTCCCTGTAGCCCCAGCTGTCCTGGAACTCACTCTGTAGACCAGGCTGGCCTTGAACTCACAAAGATCCACCTGCCTCTGCCTCCCAAGTGCTAGGATTAAAGGCGTGCACCACCACGCCCGGCTGTCATCAGCTTTTTCTAATCCAAATTTCTTATATTCACTTAGAATCGAAGGAAGAAAAAACAGTCAAACAAATCAAACCCAGAGGAGTAAAAACAAGATCAAATTAAGCAACTTTGCTGTCAGTGGTTTCTTTTGGCTATCTCTGGAAACATTTCCTGTCCTTTCTGTTGTTTTAACAGCACAGAACATATTTTGTGCCTCAACAGTGAAGCACTGTATAGACAAAAAAATAAAAATGGAAACCAGAAAATGTAAGAGTACAAATGTCGAGCAAACTTTGGAAGTCCGTGTTGTACAACTTCTTTTCTCACATTTTCTTTTAGTGTTCACTCCACATGAATTCATACCCACGTATAAGCTCGGACAATGAAGCCCATTATTTCTAGAGGTTAAAACAACTCCTGTAGTGTAGATGGTGGTTAACTTGCAAAAGTCTTCAGGAAGCCTAACAAAATCACATTCTGATTATTCATTCTCTAGATTTTAGGAACTATGGAAGTAGAAAAGAATACAAACAAGGCATGCTTTTTGAGGTTTCTTGGGCTGGGTAGTAGAAAAATAGGTGTTTTCCTTTGGGTTTTTTTTGTAGTGGAGAAATATGAAGCAGAAATTTCTGAGTCTGTTTTCATTTTCCTCAGTCTTTAAGGGAGTGGTAAGCTTTGGCAGTCCGGCTGTTGACGAAGTCTGTCTTCTTAAACTGAGCCTTTGGAAGAAGCAGACAGAAATGTGAAAGGCAACTCAATTCTCACATAAGAAAATACAGCTGCTTAGTGATTTCTCACTAGCTCAGGTCAAGTGGCCTCTTATGTGGTTCAGTAGACTGGGCATTGCTCTTACCTTCTTGTAGGTGTTATGGAGCTCTGTGTGTGTCCACAGAGAGTACAGGAGGACAGAAGCAGCCTTGCTGGCCTTGTTGGGGGCGTAGCTGAAATGAGAGACATCCCAGGTCAGTGAGCGAGCTGCGGCTGCTTCCTTCTCGGCCAGGCCTCAACTGCCACCGTAGTCCCACAGCGGGACGAGTGTCCAAAGCCACTCAGGTTTCAAAAAGCCTCCTTTAGAAATAGAGTAGTGCTAATAATTGATTTACAGAGAAAATCCCCACTATTTATAGGGAAGACATACTGAAGCATATTTTAAGTCCTTAAATTTACTTATGGAATATAATTTAGTTTTTATTATGCTACACATTCTAAAAGATCCCAAGGTAGGGAAGCATAACCAAAAACATTCATGTCTCTGACACTCAAGGGCCCTAGAAATGTAGAGACAAAGCAAATTTTCACATTTATAAAAGAAATTTCTTTGGCAGCACTGCTTAAATAGTTTTGAAATCACTTTGTCTTAGCATGGAGCTGATGGAAAACTTACTCTGTTACAAACCCAAGTCACCAGTGCAATTGGTGCCAGCCCTGGTCTTTGACATTCCATTTCTAGATGTGGCCTATATACTTACCATTTCTGGATAGAGATCAGATTGGATGTCTTAGATTTCTTTCTATCACTTGACCAACAGATGGCTAATAACTCCCTTTTCAAACAAAGGTTGTGGGTTTATTTTTCCCATAGCCTAAAAGTCTCTAGGGGCTGGAGATGGCTCGGTGGTCAAGAGCCCTAGCTGTTCTCTCAGAGGACCTGGGTTCAGTTCCCAGCACCCACGTGGTGGCAATGATGGTTCCAGGGGATCTGATGATCTCTTCTGGCCTCTGTGGGTACTGCATGTGCATGGTGCACTTACATACATGCAGGCATACACACATGAAATAAAAATAAAAATATTTTTAAGTCTGTAAACATGCAATTGAGAACAGAAAAGAGATAAAGTCTAAGGGAAGAACACATGCTCGCTTAGCTTTTCCCTTCCACGCTGGAAGCCTTGCAGGGAGGGGAGATTCAGATTGGCATCTCACATTTTTCTTGAATCATGACTTTGGGAAGCTAAGTCATTATGTAGTAAATACTGGCACGTGCAGCTAAGAGAAACTATGGAGCCTGACTATCTTGATCTTTTAGAAGACAATGAATGGATGACTGTAGCTTGGCTGATTCAGTTATTCCTTGAACTGATCTCCAAGGGCTAGAGCAACTGCAGCCTGGCTTTGTGATGCTCTTTGCAGTCATGTTGCTCCCAAGACCCGGTGGTGAGCATTTGCAGCTAGAATATTTCTACAGTGGTGGTAGCAGGAAAAGGGAGACAGCACTGGGACTTACGTCTCGCCTGCACTGATCGTCATAATTTTCTGTAGGCCCCCGGTGTTCAGAAGGTCTAGTGCATTCTGGTAACTGTTCTGCGTCAGGTTGTTCAATGTATAGCAAGCAGAGGCTGTAGTTTCAATGAGAAGATCGGTACTTGGGACGGTGTCAGGAATTATAGAAACCAAATCTGGCAGAGTTTCTTTGGCTACAAAACAAAGTAAAAACATTTGATTAGAAAGAGTGTCCTTTTAGGGGAATGTATGTGAGAGTATGTGCATGCCTCTGCCTCTTGTGTTCTGGGATTAAAGATGGGTGCCACCATGCCCAGGCATGAAAGACTTTTCTTTTCTTTTTTCTTTTTTTTTTTTCATTCTCTTAAGAGAATTTAATGGCAGGGTGAGGGTGGGGGACGGCAGCTGCTGTTTCTGCCTTTCCTGTGATGGGGAGGCTGCCTGTGGGTGGGTTGAGGGTGGCCATGGAGTGCAGAATTGATTAGGGGACATCTGAGGGTCCAACACATTGCTCAGCAGCATGAACTCTCAGCTGGTGATAAAGAATGCTGGCATGGCCATGGGTAGGTCCTGTCACATAGGTGTCCTTAACTAGTGAAGGAACTGGCAGAAAGACTTTTCTTAATCTCAAGATTCCAATAGCTTTTGGGTAAAGGACATTTAAAACACAAACACACACACACACACACACACATACACACACACACACACACACACACACACACACAAACATACCACACACTTGAATAACAAATGTATGGAAAGATGTAGGGTCTCTCTTTATTAATTTAATTTAATTTTTTTTTTTTTTGAGACTGTGTCTCCCTACAGACCCAGCTGGCCTGGAACTCACTATATAGACCAGGCTAGCCTTGAACTCAGAGAGATCTGCTTGCCTCTGCCTCCTGAATGCTGGGATTAAAGATACGCACTACCATGGCCAGCTGCAGGGTCTCTAATAATCAAATTTGAAGATATTTTCAATGAAAATGCTGTGCTTGCTACACTGAAAATTTTTTGACAAAGCAAGGTAACAAATGTCAAGAATTAAACAATTCTCATATTTCTTAATTCAGCAATTCCAATTCTGGAAATACAGTCTAAAAACATCACTTTAAACATGGAAAAAGATTTTTGCAAAGATTTTTTTTTCTAATAGAATTATATAGCACTAAAAAATAATAAGCTTAAATAACCTACAGAAAATTTAACTAAAATCCTATAAGGGCCAGTGCTTTAGCTCAATTGTAGAATGTTTGCCTAGCCTGTCTAAGACTCTGACTTACATGTCCCACATTGCCAGAGAAAAACATTTTATGTTGATATTATTATTATTATTATTATTATTATTATTTTGGTCTTTTTGAGAGAGGGTCTCTCTGTAGCCCCAGCTGTCCTGGAACTCACTCTGTAGACCAGGCTGGCCTTGAACTCACAGAGATCCACCTGCCTCTGCCTCCCAAGTGCTAGGATTAAAGGCGTGCACCATCACACCCAGCTATTTGATATTATATGTAACATATTCCATGCATATATTAATATGATAAATGTATAAAATAAAATACATATGAAGGCTACAATAAATTGCCAATAGAATTACCATTCTATAGTAATATTAGTTGTGATCTAAAATAAATTTAAAAACATTTGGGGAGGTCGGCAGTGATATGGAAGTGGAAAATCCAAGACTGACAATGGGAACATTTAAGCGTGAGATGCACAATAAGAGAGAGTGGGATGTAGATCTGAAACTAAAGGCATGTGAAAAAGCACAAAGCAACCTGTTACTTGGAAAGTTCATTAAAATTTAAATAAAAACAGTTTGAACAGAGCTACACTACATGGATGGATAAAGTTACTCTAAGAAGGTGCATGTTATTAAATGAAAACTCAGTGCCAGACAGCAATAATTTCCTGAGTTATTGGTCAGAGATCCTTTGAGACTCCCCAAACAACCTAGGCTACTGCCGCTGCTGTTGGCTGCCCGCTAGAGCTAGCTGCTAGGATCCTATTACTGAAGACACCATGCATTCTAGTCCCAAGACTGAGAAACCAAGCTGGATCTGACCCTCAGTGTTGGAAGGAACCACGCAGGATGCACGGGAGAGCTGCCATCGACAGCTAACTGAGCTGTGGATCCTGTGTCCTACACTACCAATCTGCCAGACAAGATGTTCCCACTAATGCATAACAAGTCTGTTCTGGAGATAACCAGCTGATTTCTGATTGGATGAGAGGCCTGCTTCAAAGGAGGGGTTCATCTCTGTTACTGTAAATCTGATCAAATGTCCATAGGTCCTAGTCGGGAAGCTACTGCTGCGGTTTTATTCCGTGGACATGATGAGTCCTATACACTGCTTTCTAAATAAGTATGTTTAGGTCCATAGATTAATGCTATTGTCAGCTTTGGTCCTGGAAGCTTATTATACAGTGGACAGACTCAGAACTCATCAATCAAAGTGTTAAGAATGGCTGCTAATTCTCAAGCAGAGGCAGTCTATTGCAAGGTCCTTCTCTGCTGCCAGTTATCATAGGCTGTTTAAAGTTAGAAAACTGAGTAGAAACACTGAACATTGTAGAAATGCACTTTACTCAGTAATATTTGAGTTGTTGTAATATTAGACTATCCATTTTGTTGTTACAGAAAATCCTTAACTGTAATTGATGGTTGTTGACGTAATAGTATATTGCCTATATTTCTACCTCTAGTAATGGGCTTTATTAGATTTCAATATCCTTGAGCCTGGGCAAGTGCACAGTCTTTTAAAAAAGAAACATGGTTTACTTGCACAAAACCGATCAAATTCGAGAGAGAGAGTTAATGCCTTTGAAATGGTTTATGTGGGTGTGAAACAAATGGTGAGAATTTAAACTGTTCCCTTATTATAGTATTGAAATGAAGTCTACTTAATCTATCAAATCATGTTCATGCCCTGATTTTATGTACTTGTATCTATCAATAAACATTGTGAAAGAAAAAAAAAGAATGGCTGCTAAATTCTTAGCCCTAAATGGGATATATGGATTGCCACCTCCAAGGCTCAGTCCCTATAAATAACCCTAATGAAACTCATTGGGGAAAGGTAAGACAGGTGTAGAAGGAGATTAGATGGGAGGAAGAAAGTGGATCATCAGCAGTGTGAGAAACAGGATCGAGCAGGGGAGGGGGACTAGAACCAAAATATATTATGTACGTGTATGAATATGGCGGGGTGTGGGGGTGGTGGTGCATGTGTTTAATCCCAGAACTCTGGAGGAAGAGGCAGGCGGTTATGTGTGAGATCAAGGCCAGCCTGGTCTACATAGCCAGTTCTAGGGCAGCTAGGGCTACAGGAAGACTCTGTTTCAAAACCAAACTAAAAACAAAACAAAGGAAATGACATAATAGAGCTCATTACTACATATAGTTAATATATGCTAACAAAAAGTCTAAAAATTTACCTAGACTTCCCAAAGATCTTTCAGTGTATAAACAATGGTACACTTTCACATTTTTATTTCCACCAAGGACATTATTTAGGGTTCTTTAGTGAAACACTAAAGTGTGCCTCATAGGTGATTCTAAATCCTATCAAGTTATGAGTCAAGACCAACTATCACAAGGTATATATAACTGTTGACAATAAGTTTGAATTTGGTTTCTTTTAGAGTAGTGAGAAAGGTAGTAATAGGTGAAGTCTGGCTGGGGAGTAGATAGAGTGTTTGTCTATTAGGCAGGACACCGTAGTTTTCATCCCAGTATAAACCCGGTATGGTGGCACATATCTGTAATCCTGGCACTTGGGAGTTAGAGGCAAGAGGATCAGAAATTCAAGGGTGTTTTTGGCTACCTAGTGAGGTACCTAGTCTTTAAAAAAAAGCTCATTCAAGACCAAGAACCCATGAGTTCTGCTGCTGCTATTCTGTGAGGACTCTCTGAGTGAGGCAGAAGCCTGCCATTGAAGAACAGAGCTTTGAAAAAACCTTAACTGGAGAGACCACCAGTCTGGAGGTGGAGCCAGTGATGGCACTGAGAATGCCAAGGCCAGTATCCAGGACAAAGAAGCATGGCATCATCACACCAACCAGCAGAGGTGGTCTTCTGTGGGCAAGCAACTGGAAAATGGCCACACCTTGCCTGACTACAATACCCAGGAGTCCACTCTGCCCCTGCACTCTGTCTTGGAGGTGGGATGGGCTCTTCTAATTGGCAAGACCATCACCCTGGACACAGAGCCCAGTGACCACACAAGGACATCAAAAGCTGTAATATGGACAGACCCTTCTGACTACGATGTCTATAGAGAGTCCACTGTGGAATTGGTCCTGGGATTAAGTTTCTTCTGCCTTTTAAGCTTGTGAAAAGTTTTGCTGATTTCAATAAAGTTCTGAGGCTCCCTCCCCCAAATGAAGTCTTTCTTATATATTATATATTGGGCAATAGAAATTTATACTTGATTTTTTGATAATTATTTTCATCTTTTTCTTTACTTTGGAACCATCTTAAAGAACAATACTTTCTTACAGAGTATTTTGTTTAAAATATTGCCCTTAAGATAGACTCTTGTGTTTATCTTGAGTGTAAAATAAATACTGATTCATCCATCTTTTCTTCATGGGCTCACATGGTATCTTGGGCCACATTTCTCTATTATACTAGAGAAGTGCTTACTTGAACTTCAAATAGCACTACAGGCTCCTTGAATACATTCACCTTACTTATTTCAGTGTTTTCAGAATCCACTATTAACCTGAATAAAAGGCATTGAAGGATATGCCAGGCTTGGCTAATACCCGGACCTGACTGGCAAGTCAGACACACTCTGCTCAAACACCAGAACACTTCTCTGTACCACTGTTTAAGCAGCTTGGGCTCAGCATCTCCAGGCAGACTTCTTCACTTTCAGTCCTGGCTCTGCAGGGCGCACAAGCTACTTTCCCCTTCTCTGAAAATTTCCGTCACTTATAGCAAGGAATGCGATACTATGGGCCTTCATAGGTCGTTTAGAGGGAATTTATGAATTAATACATATTAGTTGTAGCCCACACATCTCAGCAGATATTAGTTATCAGAAGATTAGATGAAAGACTTTGAGGACATGAGATTTCCTTTCACTGTTTAAGTGGAGTACATGGAGATAACACAGGCCTTGGCCACCCCGTAAGAACTGTGCTGTCTGCTTTTCCTCCCCACACCAGGAGACCTCCTTCTGTAAATTAAGGTTAAGGAAATTATACAGGGTCATGGCTGAGGAAGAGAAAAATAATATTCCCACCCCTTTTATCTCCTCCTCTTGTTTCCATTCTTTAACATTTGGATATCTGAAAACTTGCTATGACAGTGACTAAGTGTGAACTATAATTCTGGAAACATCTGATACTTCCCAGGACTTGAACACCCATTATATCATTTTATTCTTGGAGCAACACTATACAGTAGCAATTATTTATCTCCCTTAGTTTAGAGCAGTTAAGTGTAAGACCATCACCTGGACACAGAGCCTGGTGGTGACAGTGAGCACGCCAAATAGCTGGAATATGGATATACCCTTCTGACTGTGGTGTCTATACAGAGTTCATTGTGGGCTGGGCTTAAGGGGAGTGTCTAAGTGAACCTGCCTTGGCAAAGCAGCATGTGGGAAGCAGATCCTTGTCTCTCTGTGACTCTGTTGTTACCTGACCATTTGAGGTTATTCTTCATGTTTTTTTAGAAAGCATATTTAAAGTGTATTTCTATGACCAAAGTGCATTCTAGATCAGCACATGAAAACTTAACTGGCCTAGAAATCTCATGAAAACCAGAAATCATGTGTTGAAATGGATTTTTATTCTTGGTTATTAAAATTCAGCATCAAGATGGATCCTATTATTTAAGTTACATGTTGCATATAAGCAAATTTGGGCATTTAAAAATTGCAGTGATCTCGCTGAAAGTCTTTCTAATGTCCTTAAAGTAAGGTTTAGCAGTCTCTTACACAGCTACAGAGTGACAGCAGTACCTTATCAGCTGTCAGGAAACCACAGGACTGGAGACTGGCATTTCTGCCCTGAAGGTATGAGTATCACAAGTACCTTGGGAATGTTATAAATGTGAAATGAACATTTCATTAGGGAATAAACAACAGGTTAAGGACAATACACTTTTATTGAAGTCACCCATGAGAGACAAAGGGGAAACGGTTCTGGCATTCTGAGCATGGCCATGATAAAATTTTTTTTAGATTCACCAACACATTTCCAGCTTCTCCCTATATTTAGAAGGCGTGAGACCACTGTATGAAACTCGCTGTCACATATGCTAAGGGCTGGAGAGAATGGGATGATGAGAGCACAACCACAGACCACAGCAGCAGAGTACGTGTGAGTGAATTCCACAGTCCATTAAAAGAAACAAAACATTTGCTTTGAATTTTTGTAGATCTTTGGAGAAAATTAAATTCACATTGCTAGAAATGATTAATTAAGGGAGCTTTAGGAAACATGATTAATTTTAGTATTATCTTTTTATCTTACTGTGATGGTTAATCCTGGGTGTCAACTTGACTGGACTAAGGAACAAATAAGAGAAAAAGGTTCTTTGGATTGGACCACCTCGACCCGGATGGCCCACCCCAAATGTGGGCGTTACCTTCTGGTATAAAAGGCCACGGCAGAGGGAGCTGGTCCCTTTCTTCCTGTGGCTTGCCTCTCTCTCACTAGTGAGTTTGTCTTGCTGCTGTGATCAACACCTCGGATCCCAATGTGTACTGAGACCGGCAGATCTCCTGGAATCCACCGGGCCTTCAGCACCAGATTGGGACTACTGAGACATCCAGCCTTGCGGACTGAGCAGTTCCCTGGACTCTCAGCCTCTCCAGTGCAGTGCGGCTACTGTTGGACTACTTGAGCTCTGTCACGTGAACAAATCAATAAATTGTATATAGCTATACATTCGTCCTGTTGCTTCTGTTTCTTTAGAGAACCCTGACTTATACACTTACTTTATAATTTTTGATACGATTCCAAACTTTATAGTTTTTGATACGATACCAGTATAAGCAAATGAATGAAAATTATACTGTTTAATAATTTATCATAGTTATCACTTTTGTAATAATTATTATCTCTGTACCAGGAAGATGGCCCCATGGTTAAGAGCCCGTACTGCTCTTGCTGAGAACCTGAGTTCGAGTTCACTTCCTAGCCAACAGCACAAGGGTCACAATATGCTATAATTCTAGCTCCAAGGAATCCGATGCCCTCTGTGAGGTGGTGCATTCATATGTCCAAATCCACTCACAGATACACACACACACACACACACACACACACACACACATAATTGAAAAAATAAAAAGGTCAGCATGATTGCCCATACTTTAAATCTTAGCACTTGGGAGGCAGAGGCAGGTAGATCTCTGTGAGTTTGAGGTCAGTCTGCTCTACACAGTCAGAGTTCCAGGCCAGCCAGGGCTGGAACTGGACTCACATAGTGAGACTTTGTCTCAAACAACAGTAAAAGAAAAAAAATCTTGGCATGATGGCACATGGCTTTAATCCCATCACTTGGGAGGCAAAGGCAGGGGGATCTCTATGAGATCAAGACCAGCCTGGTCTACATAGTGAGTTCCAGACCAACTAGAGCTAGAGGGAGACCATGTCTAAAAAAAATTTAAATAATAATAATAATAACAACAACAATAATAAAACAGTCTCTTAACAAGGCAAATATGAACTTGGCATGGTGGTACATGCCACTAACCCAGCACTAGGGAGGCTGGGATAAGAAAACCATGAGTTTGAGGCTAGCCTATGCTACATAGCAAGATCCTTTGTCAAAAAAGGGGTATGTTTTATACTCTAAAACCCCTCTTTGCCAAATATGCTATATTCAGTAGCTCCTTTTGTCTTTTTCTTGATTATCTGACTATTCTTACCTCCCCTAGCCCACAGTCTAACACACTGCAAATTTCTGAAGTAAACAATTATTTTTTACAAGAGTAAACAATTATTGTACACACTTCTTAGTGTTCCACTACAGAAGTACTTAAGTAGGGCACATGAAACATCCTGCAGTAACAGCAGTGTAGGTGAAACAGACTTCACGTACAACACAGCCGAGGGATGAGCCTATCATACAGATTACTGGTCTTGCTAATTTTTAGTGACTCCAGGGTTTCTCTTCTGAAAGCAATTAAACCCAAAGGCTGGATAGTAAGGAAGATCCAATCCCAGATCAGTAAGAAAGCCTACCAGGGGACAAAAGCAGGCAGTTTTCACCTGCTGTCTATACTCAGTGCGAAAAGAGAGGGACGATGCTTCTATCACATGTGGACACTTGGGGGTAACTCACCAATTTCATTCTGCAGATAAAGATTCCGTGACAGATTCCTCAGCAGGGAGACCGCAGTCTTTTTCACACTGGGATCACCAATGTGCAGCATCTTCCGGGTATGCTGAAGGCCGTTTTCCTTCTGGACAACTGTCCGAGCTACTGATGTAGGCATCTATTATGAGACATGTCCTGTAAGTGCTAGAACATGTAGCCTTAAGAAATAAAATCTCTTAGATGCCAGCGGTTGAGGGAAGACATGTTTTTCTTTTTTTGGGGGGGGTCTTTTCGAGATGGGGTCTCCCTGTAGCCCCAGCTGTCTTGGAACTCACTTTGTAGAAGAGGCTGGCCTTGAACTCACAAAGATCCGCCTGCCTCTGCCTCCCAAGTGCTAGGATTAAAGGCGTGCACCACCACACCCGGCCTGGGAAGACATGTTTTTAACATTTTTGAATTTATTTTTATTTTGTGGGCATGAGTGTTTTGCCTGCAGACATTAAGTGCATCGTGTGCATGCAATATCCAAGAGGCCAGAAGAGGGCAACAGATCCCTTGAAACTGGAGTTCTGACTGGCTGTTAGCCGCCATGTGGGTGCTGAGAACCTAACCTGGGTCCTCTGCAAGAATAGCCAGTGCTAAGCCATCTCTGTAGCCCTGGGTGTGGGTGTGGATGGGGAGGGATGTTTTAAAACTAGACATATAAATTTTAGGTTTTCAACATAAATGCTAAATAATAGTAATTTTTCAGTATTCTTTTTTATTTTATTTATTATTTTTTTCTGTATATGAGTATACTGTCTGCATATGTGTAAGTGGACTTGTGCTGTGCAGTGCCCATGGAGGTCAGAAGAAGGTGTTGGAGTCCCCTAGAACTGGGAGTTATGAATGGTTATTAGCTACCATGTGGGTGCTGGAAATTGAACCCATGTCCTCTGCAAGAGCAGCCAGTCCTCTTAACTACTGAGCCATCTCTCTAGCCCCTGCATCTGTATTTAAAAGTACAAGAGGCCTAACTTTATTTTATACTACACTTTCTGTTTTTAAAAATGTAATGTGTGTATGTGTGGTATATGTATGTATATGTGTATATGCGTGTGCACACCCATGTATGTGCTGGTACAGGCCAGCAGAAGATGTATGGTATCTTGAGGTAGGGCCTCAATGAGCCTGTAGCTCATGATTTCTGCCAGGCCAGCTGGCCAACATACATCCTGGATCCACATATCTCCATTTTCCCAATGCCAGGGTTGTAAACATAAGGTGGCCACGCTGGATTTTTATGTGGGTGCTGGGGACTCAAGGGTAGGGCCTCATGCGTGCAAGTAAGCACTTCTGCCCACTGAGCCACCCATCCAGTTCCCTTGTACAGTGCTGTTAAAACCAAGGTTTGAGTAATACAAAATTACGTGGAGAATAATTATAACACAAACTCATCTTCATGGGTTTGATAGAATCTGGCCACATCGCCAGCCACTCACTTCCACAGTGACAGAAACAGAAAGAAAGCTGAGCGAGGCGAGAAACTCACATTGTAGACCAGGCTGGCCTTGAACTCACAAAGATCTGCCTGCCTCTGCCTCCCAAGTGCTAGGATTAAAGGCGTGTGCCACCATGCCCAGTGGAGGAGGTTTGATCATCGCTGCAATCTACTTACTGCTGGATCTCTCCTGTGTCTTTTTGTTTATGCTGCAACAAATTTACTTCTAATCTATAAACTCAGTTCATTCTGAAAGAGATGTCAGGCTTTTGAAAAAGCAGTGCATTGCTAGTCAGATGCTCATAATCCACGTCTCACAGGCTACGTGTGTAAACTGTGGCCCAGGTGCAGGAGCACATCAGGCAAATTGGAGTCAGGATCAGTCTGCCATCTTCTTTTAGAAGTCATTCTTGGCCATTCTCCAGGTGTTTATCTTGTTGCACCTGGGTACTGCTTCCCCTACCACCAACTGCGTTCTTCAGCCCCGCACTACTTTCTAGAATGACGGTTCTACTATGAAGCTTAGCATAGGCTGTGGTTGACTAGGACCCTTAAAACTCTTTTTGTGCTTGTAGTGAAACAGTACATCACTTTTACTAGTTTCAAAGATTCCGTGACTCAAGGAAGTTTAATTATTACTCTTTTAAAATGTTTAATTATAATGGCTAATTGTCTTTCGCCAATTGGCAGAACATTCTGTTAGACTTTTTGAAGCTATTTGTTATGGACAGTTCCTGGACCTGGGGTCAGGAGGAAGGCTGGCACTCCCCTTTCCAATATCCCACTTAGACATGCATTTTCTCTGATAGCTCTGGGGAACGCCTGTCAGCCACGTCTACCTTCAAAAGCTGAGTCCCTCGAGTCCCAGCTCGCATCCTTTCCCTATGTTAACCACTTAATCTCATGGTCATATAGAACTGTCCAGGGAAGCACTGTCCCTGGAAACATGACCACGACAATGCTGAGCTTTGAACACCTTTCTGTTCTTGCTCTCTTCTCCTACCATGGTTCCAGTCCCTTTATCCTATCCTTCAATTCTGAAATCTCATCACATTATCAATTACTGTCTATTTTAGCATACTTATTTATGCTGAGTTCCTGAGCTAGCACATAGATATCACTTCTCCAATGCCCTTCACTTTGTTATCCTAGCTTATTTTTTCACCCATCCACCAATACTGCAATGTTTCTTTAGCTGAATTTTATACTTGGCTACTGTGGGTTTGAATGAGACTGTCCCTCATAGGCTTCAAGTACTCAGAGATTTTGTCCCCAGTTGGTGGTGCTGTTTTGGGAGATCTTAGAAGGTGTGGCCATGCTGGAGGAAGTAGTCACTGCGGGGGCGGGCTTAGTGAGTTCAACAAGACTTGCAGGCTCCAGTTGCTCTCTCTGGACTTCCTGTGCTCTCTGGGAGATGTGAACCTCCGCTTTCTGCTCCAGCCCCAGCCACCACGCCTCCTGTTACAATGGACTCTAATTCCCTGGAACCATCAATCGTAAGCTCAAATAAACTCTTTCTTTTATAAGTTCCCTTGGTCATGGTGGTTTTATCACAGCCACAGAAAAGTGACTAATATAGCTACCAAATAGTGATGTATTTTTCAGAATGGCATTTTTGCAAGTCTAGAGTATCCAGTCTCCCCTGTGATCTCAAATGGTGTTAGTCAGCATGTTGCTTTGTAAACATCGGTAGGAATCCAAAGCTTCACTCCAGAACAACCCTAAAATTCCACCTGATTATGTCTCACTCCAGTTTAACCCTTTAATGCGCCTTTGCTGCCTTTAGAGAGATGTTCAAACATCTTAGTGTGGCTTGTGCAGTCCTTCATTAGATGGCTCCCCCATCCCTAGCACTGGTCCCCAGTTGTTTAGGCTAAGTACTATCTTATATCATATTTTCTCTTGTTAGACCATGACTTCCTTGAAAGGAAGGAGGTCATCCTTTCTCTTTGTACACAAGTATGCTTCACAGGGAATCAGAGAGAGGACTCTTTGAATTCTTACTCATATTCTTTTTTTTCACAATCACCACAGCATGACAAATATGTTTTATTCAAAATGAACAAGTATCTGTGTGAATACACTTGTTTCTCACATGAATAATATACAATATTTCTGTTCCCTAAATGAATGTTTTTTACCTGTGGGGATAGATAACTGAAGAGCGGCTATATAATGAATTATTTTGAGTGGTTAACTTTATGATGAATGCAAAAATATAAACTTAGTTCAAATGATTTATAGAATATCTACATTTGTAACATGCCATAAAATATATGGTAAGAGTAATTAATTTTCACCATTTTATGTTTTGACTTTGATGATATAAAGTCAGTCATTTGGAAAAGAATAACTCTGTTTTGTGGTTGAATTTCCAGGACACAAAAGCACAAGTGTCCTTTCTAATTCTGTGTTCTAGTGGACATCTGTGGTTTTTACCTACCCAGCATGTACTACCTTTTGGTATGAACATTCTGACTTTCTACTAGGGAACACTCTATTACCAGGTAGTGACCCCTGCCAGTGCAAACCCATACCTGTGGCACATCACCTAGAACTGGCCAGTCAACATCACAGATTTCTACCAGAGCCCTGTTGAGATACAAATCAGGCTAATGAAACACATTTGCTCAGTTCTTAATTGCACTAATTGTCATGAGGACACTGAGTTAGTAAAATGTAAGCCTGCAATAATTTCTAGCTATCATTGTTAGTAATTGGGCAGAGCCTTTGAGAACACAATGCACACAGGATAAACAGAGCCCAGGGATGGAGAGAGGTAGTCAAGTCTAATTACAACAGTAGAGAACCACCCTAAACCTTCATAGTTTCATGAGATGAGGAATCTTTCTTTCCCTGTTCTTTTCTTGAAAAGCTTTGAGGCAGAATTCTGAGGCTTATAATGGAATGAGAATTAAGGAATTAAAAAAAAATCTATGTTGTTCAATCGTAGTTAGATATGGCTTCCTAGAAGCTGAGGCTGAAGGAACTGTCTTGGCCACAGTGAAGAAGCCTTTGCTCTTCATTACTGTTTCATCACCATATGTCTAAAATGCCATTATTTTAGACAGGCATGGTTGCGCACACCTTTGATCCCACCACTCGGGAAGGCAGAGGCAGGAGAATCTCTGTGACATCAAGGCCAGCCTGGTCTACATAGAGAGTTCTAGGCCAGCTGGAGCTACAAGGATACACCAGACCGGACTGGACCGCACCGGACCAGACCAGACACGATTAGACCAGATGGGACCTGACCTGGTCAGACTGGACCTGTCAGGACCCAATCAGGCCCGACCTGACCAGACTGGACACGACATGACTGGAGTAGATACGACACAGCGACCAGACACCAGATCAGAGGACATCAGAACAGACACCAGATTGGACCAGATTGGACCAGATTGGACCGGACCAGACCAGACACCAGACCAGACCAGATGACCAGATGAGACAAGACTAGACGAGTCCAGACCAGACCAGACCAGACCCTGCCATTAGAAAAGAAACTAGAAAAGCTGGTTGGATACTTACTCGGCCATTTCCTGCTGTGAGATTTTGGAGCGCTCCTAAGGATGCTTCCTGTGTATAGTTTCGGACACTCTTGGCAATTAAGGACAAATACATCCTTATCACAATGGAGTGCCACAGCCATTCCACACCCTTGGGGCTGCTCTTTTCCTCGGGCATTGGGAGGTCTTGATATTGCTAGCCACACACACAAGGGAATCCAGAGTTAATGCACTTCAAATGATGTCTACACATTTATACCCACAAAAAAGACCAGAAATAATATCCAGAGAGAAATAAATATGTGTATTTATTATTACTTAGCCTTTAGTGCACAATAATTATTTCTTCCTAAAAACTCCTCAGATTCTCCAATCTTATATTTCACAGTTAAGAGAGAATTATAGGAGAATTAAACAGTGGTTTCTGAGTGCATTTAAGCTGAAGGCTAAAGAGTTCCCACCATTTTGAAGCTAAGAAAAACAGGCTTGTTCCCTCTAGGAGAGAGCATCAAGGTTCTCAACATAGCAGTTGTTTTCCAAGTTCCTAGAGACCATGATACTAAGAGTAGGGTAGTTACATCCTTTCCTTTCTCATGTCAGTACGGACAGACAGAGATAGGCATCTTTCCTAGTAAGCTTGCTTCTAATGTGTTCTTAGTTCATTTGAACAAAGCCAGATATCAGGGCTGCTTTTAATGTTTAAACAATGAATATGCTACTGCCCATATTGTGTTTTTATTTACTAAAATATAGGACACAGAGCAGCAGGTTTAAGAGCTAACAGTGCAAATTTGGAGCCAGATTAGTGAGTACTGAATTTCATCTCTTTCATCCATTGGCTGACTTAATCTGGGGAAACAAATGAACTTTTCTTTACCTTGGCCTCCTTATGAGGAAAGCCTACTAGGTCAATTGATATGAGAACTAAAACAATTTGAAAAAAAATTATCTTGGTCTTTTTGAGACAGGGTCTCCCTGTAGCCCCAGCTCGCCTGGAGCTCGCTCTATAGTCTAGGCTGGCCTTGAACTCACAGAGATCCGCCTGCCTCTGCCTTCTGAGTGCTGGGATTAAATGCGTGCACCACCATGCCCAGCAAGAACTAAAATAATTTGAAAGAGGACCTTATATGTAAATGCTTGGAACCCTCCCCACAGTCCCCCCGACTTCTGCCCTTCTACTTTCTCTCAACCAGCTCCCAACACACCTCTTTTACTTTCCTGCTTCGACTGCCAAAACACCCAATACTTTTGTTACTGTCAGCCTGGATATTCCGGTTTTGCACATAGATACTCTGGGAATACTTCTCTGGGAGCTCTGCCTCCAGCTGGTAGGAGAGATTATGAAGAATGCAGACACAGTTCTCTGTGGCCTGAGGAAATAGGACACAGATACTGGTGATTACCACACAGACATCATCCATCTCAGGTGAGCTATCACCAAGTTGTTCAAACTTCAGCTCTCTCATAAGGCTTGCTGCATGAAATTCGGTGTGCTCAGACAATAATGTACCCAGGATAAATGGAATTACTGAGGGTAGTTGGAAAGACTAAGATTAGACCATGAACGCTCACAAGTTCGATGTTAACATATAGAATTCAAGTTTCTTAAAATCATGGGTGCCTTCTCTTCCTCTCCTCTCTTGTATCATTGGAGACTAAACCGAGGGTTTCTTGTAGGAGACACATGCTCTAACTCTAAATGAAAGGTAACTTTAGCTCTCCAGCTTACTTTTTTTTAAATATTTTTTTATTTATTTTTGTATATGTATGAATGTACTGTCTGCATGCAGGTCTGTGCACCCGTGTCGTGCAATGCTGCGGAGGTCAGAAGAGGGTCTCGGATTCCCCTGGAACTGGAGTTCTCCTGGAATTGGAGTTACAGACGGTTCTTAGCCGCCATGTGGGTGCTGGGGATCAAACCCGGGTCCTCTGCAAGAGCGTTGGTGCTCTTAACCGCTAGGCTATCTCTCCAGCCCCTCCAGCTTACTTTTAAAACAGGGAGAATAAGTGTCTGCAAGATGCCCAGTCCCAAGTGACATATATACAACACAACCTCTACACCTAAGGCTCAGGGAACATAGTGGAACAGGAAGCAGAATATTAATGCATCTTCCATATGCAGCCGGGTGATTAAACCAGAAAGCCACAACTGCCCAAAGTGAGGAGAATAAGAGATTGTGCAGTGCCTGTGCCTGGGCAGGACACCTATATCAAACCTCAGCCACCCAGGACTCAGGGACCACTGCGGAAGAGGGGGCAGACAGGCTGTAGGAGCCAAGGGTAGTAGATGACCTACCCCAAGGAAACAGAGTTTTCCAGGAGGCTGGGAAGTTGCTCACATGAACTTACAGTAATGGTGACAGCAGTCACAAGGCCCTTGCATTCTCAAACCAGACAAAAACCCAGTACAGAAGCGAGGAAGTGTGGAAGAAGCCCAAGCTGAGCTGAGAAACTATGGGCAACTGAGGACCAGGGGAAGAGGGGGAGTTGGTCTCCTTCAAGGTTAATCAACACTAGATAGGTTGACTAGCGTATGGACTCACACTGAGGGAAATTTGGGGATACAAATGTGGTTCGAAAGGCCTTAACACATACGACAGAATTCATGAAACCTGGTAGTGCTGGTGGGGAGTTCTGGGGAAGGAGTCTAAATATGATCAAGATGAAATGTATGAAATCTGCAAAAGTTCAAATAAAAAATAAAAATAAAAACCAAGAAAGCCCAGTATATGAACATAACTTAGTAAGCATGTTAAGCTAGAGAATATGATGACATTGTTTAACATTACTAACAAGGAGGCCACTATAATAATCAGCACAAAAGACACACAAACTGAAGCAGCAGATGTAGAATTAGAAACATGCCAAGGGTAGCATGTGTATGGTATGCTGTTCAGCGGATACAGGACATGAGGGAAGCAAGTAGGCCACAATTACCCAGAGTTCAATCTTTCAGTGGCTGGCAATCATCTATTCATTCTGCATGTGGTGCTAGGGACAGAACTCAGGGCCTTTTCATGTGAAGCAAGTGTTTACCACTGGGATACAATCTCCAGCCCTGGACAGTGCCAGTTATTAGATTATAAAGACAAGGAAGAAGTTTAGGGTAAGAGATGAATTTATGTTTACAGATGAATATGTAGAATTTGTTTTCCTGATGAATATTTGTACTGAGTTATTTAAAACATTGTTAAAATTTGGGTCAGGGGGTTGGAGAGATGGCCTAGTGGTTAAGAGCGCCGACCGCTCTTACAGAGGACCCAGGTTCGATCCCCAGCACCCACATGGCAGCCGAGAACTGTCTGAAACTCCAATTCCAGAACTCCAGTTCCAGGGGAATCCGACACCCTCTTCTGACCTCCCCGGCATTGCACGACACGGGTGCATACACTTGCATGCAGACAGTACATTCATACACATACAGAAATAAATAAATAAATAAATAAATAAATAAATAAATAAATAAATAAATAAAAATTTGGGTCAGGAAAAATTCCAAGGCTAGATAGAAAAATTTAAATGTCTTAGCATATAACAAAACCTTTAAGCTCAGCAAGTAAGTCAATGAACAAAACTAAACCCACGCAACTATTATTTTAAGAGGAATTTGAAGCTTCTTGGTTAATCTTAATCTTAATGGGTAATTTGGTATGAGAGGCATTTAACTCTTGAGGTACCTTGTCATCCGGCTGGTAGTCTGCGATAGTCCCCCTGATGTAGTGGACCAGGGAGTCAATGAGTCCGTCACATCGCCTCATTACCTTCCTCTCTTCAGGGCCAGCTGAGCTCATGTTTCTGTCAGGAAAAACAAAGCACTGTAGGTCATAGGCTGTGTGTGCAACATGCCTGTCTGAGGCTTCATCTGAGTGTTTGAAAATAGGCCACGGAGTAAAAGTGTAAGAACTTGTTCTCAGACTAATAAATCACTGATTTCCTAACATGTCTCAATATGAAACCACACACAATCACATCAATAAGTTTTTTGTCTGATGGATTCCAAGTGCTATGGCCAGAACATGATTTCTCAATGTTCACTGCAGTGCTGAGCAGGCAGATATGAGAGGAATGTTTGCAATAGAAAGAAAGATGGTACACTGGACATGGCAATACACTAGGCACAGCAACACACTGGACATCAAAGTCCCAATCTACTCAATGTCTCACTTTCCCCATGTGTAAAGATGGTCTGTTCATCTTGAAGGTTTCTATGGAAAATGTTATTGACAAATATTAAACCAGGTACTCTAAAATATGGTGATTCTTTCATTAAAATGGCAGAGATGTCCCAGTGTCTATGTCATCAGAAGCATGACATATAAAGATCTTTGTGAGATGGCTCAGCCAGTAAAGGTGCTTGATGTCAGTTCTGACAACCTGAGGGGAAAAAAAAAAAAGTCCTCTTACGGTTATCTAAAACAAATTCCCAATATCAAATAGACTGAGACCTGCATTAGTTTGCATATCTGGTCATCACAGACTCAGAGGTGCTGTCAGAAAAAAAAAAAAAAAAAGATCTTTGTGTTTAGTCTTCTTACGATTTTCTTAAGCCATGACCACAAATGGAAGCTTCTTCATTTGAGAGAAACAAAACTTATCAAATATAGCAAAGTAAATATTTGGGGATCACACTGCAGACTCAGGTTAGGTTTATACCTAGTATTATTGTTCCTATAGTCTTTCACATTAAGTTTTCCTAATTTTTAGGAGTATTTTCAAAAATACTTTTTCTGAAAAAAATGTTAGTATCTCTGAGAGGAAGACTAATAAAAACAGTCTTTAGGTTTTAGAATTGGAGAACCAACTCCTATGCTCTTCGTCAACTTTTACTGCTACAAATTACTCATTTGAACTGTATCAAAACAGTTTCTTTTATTGGTAGAGTACCAAAAATATATTCAAAAGATTTTCTTTTAATATTCAAGGCAGTGTTACTTTGTACATCAAAGAGGATGTAGTTTGAGAACTTCTAGGACATTATTTTCTTTAATGTTAAAAAATATAGTTGCGTTAAGTGATTTCAAAATGCTTCTCCTTCTCTATATACTGCTTTCAAAGGAAGAAATATGTCCAGCTCAATACCCATCAACAACTAAAGAGGAGGAGGGTATACCGTCATTCCATGGAGATCCCATCTATAGACTGAGTTCTATGAAATCTGTAATACTTGCCTGTTCTTTTTCTTTCCTTTTTTCTCTTATGTGTATGAATGTACTGCCTGAATGTACGTAAATGCACCCAAGTCGGACAATGCTGGCAGAGGTCAGAAGAAGGCATTGGAATCCCCTGGGACTGGAGTTATGGACCATTATTAGCCACCATGTAGGTGCTGGGAACTGAACCTGGGTCCTCTGCAAGAGCAACCAGTGCTCCTAACCACTGACCCATCTCTCTAGCACCGTACGTGGCCATTCTCAACACACAGAAATGACAGTTAAGGAGTCAGTGGAGGAGAGAAAATACTACTAAAATCATACTAACAATTCAACAGTTGTTGAATTGATACAATGGGAAATTTGACCTGAACAAAATTTGTTCTGTGACTTTGGTTCTTCTTCTTTCTTCTTTCTTCTTCTCCTTCTCCTCCTCATCCTCCTCCCCCTCCTCCCCTTTCTCTTCTTCTTTTTTGGTCTTTTTGAGACAGGGTCTCCCTGTAGCCTCAGCTGTCCTGGAACTCACTCTGTAGACCAGACTGGCCTTGACTAACAAAGATCTGCCTGCCTCTGCCTCCCAAGTGCTGAGATTAAAGGCGTGCACTACCACGCCAAACTGACTTTGGATCTTTTTTCATTTCCTTAATTTTTACTGTATGTGAAAAACTTTGACATTTTTTCAATTAAAAAAAAAGACAATAGGTTTATTAAGTGGAAACAAGATCACTTTGGCTATAGCTTTCTCTTAAGAAATGATCCCTTAAACAGATACCCTTTATACTCTCTGAGCTCCCAGATCCGAGGAGTACAATCCCTTACAGTATTAAAGAAACATATTGGGGCTGGAGAGATGGCCTAGCATTAAGAGCACTGACTGCTCTTGTAGAGGACCCGGGTTCGATCTCTAGCACCCACATGGCGGCTGAGAACCTTTGGTAAATCCAATTCCAGAACTCTAGTTCCAGGGGAATCCAACACCCTCTTCTGACCTCTGCAGCATTGCATAACACGGGTGCACAAACCTACATGCAGACAGTGCATTCATACACAAAAATAATAAAATAAATAAAATTATAAAAAGAAACATATCAGCTGGGTACGGTGGTGCACACCTTTAATCCTAGCACTTGGGAGGCAGAGACAGGTGGATCTTTGTGAGTTCAAGACCAGCCTGGTCTAGGACAGCTGGAGCTACAGGGAGACCCTGTCTCAAAAACACCAAAAAAAAAAGAAACATATCAATCATTTACAGCTTTGGTTATATTTTCCTGTTTTGTGTTTAAGACCATGGTGGTGGACACAACTAAACATTTTTTCTTTTTTATTGTCAAGACCGGTTGCGGACCTGGTCCTCAGGATTGCTCGGGCCTGGGAAGAACCCCTGGTCTCCTTAGACTGTCTTTTCTTTTTTGTTTTGTTTTGTTTTGGTCTTATGGAGACAGAGTCGCCTTGTAGCCCCAGCTGGCCTAGAACTTGTTACGTAGACCAGGCCGGCCTTGAACTCACAGAGATCTGCCTACCTCTGCAAGTGCTGGGATTAAAGGTGTGCACCATCACGGCCCGGCTTCTTAGACTTTTTTTTCCAGGGGTTCCACCTATTTCAAATGAGTACAAGGCCCTACTTGACCATGGCTTTACTCTGGAAGCACTGAGGACATTTTTCCCATGTTGACCATCCTCTCTGTAGAATGGACACTGGTTAGAGTCCACTCAGGAAGCTTCACAGAAATTTAAAAAACAAACAAACAAAAAAACCCCAAACCAAAAAACATCTTTTTCAGCCTCCCCAATTATCCTACAATGAAAAGAAGCCAAAGTCTTTCAGTTACTTTTCCCAGTGTCAGCTAATTGTAGTAAAGTCAGGATCAGAGGACTACTTTTTAGGCTCTGCCCATAGTAAGTAGTCCAGAAGAAAACAAAGTTCATCTAACAATCACTCTATCTGCCACTTGTTTAGCAAATACCATATGTTCCCAACCACAAGATAATGTTATTTGCGTTTAAAAGCTTCCATTTGAATTTTTGACATCTTGATCAGAGAAATAGCTGTTTAAGATTGCTTTGATAAGTCAAAAGGTCAGTCTTAGTAGCTAAACTTGCTATACAGAGTACAGATGGGGACTTAGCTTTATTTAAACTTAGGGTGTTTATTTTGGTCAAAACAGTAACTCAGCATGTCGGTGCTGACAGCTTCTCCCACAGTAACTGCTGGCTTGTATTATCCAGACACTACTGGCAGCTGACACCTTTGCTGATAGGAAGTGCATGGAGCCCTACTTCTCCAGACTTGTCCCTGCATAGCAAAAATGTTTCCCATCATACTCAGCTACCCAGAAATAAAAGAAGGATAGATTATCTTATACCACTTCACCTATGAGCCATCAGAAAGAAAGTAATTTGTTATTATACCACTCTGAAAAAGCCCAGTAATTTATAAAAAATGATAGTCATTTTAAAGCAGTTTTCAATGGCAAATATTTAAGTTTGTAAGAAACAAAATGAACATGGTCATATTGCATCCTTTTACACTGCATCTCTCGAATCCTGAGACAGGCTTATTTACCACTCTTTCACCTATGTCACCCAACGAGACTATATATGGAAAATATCTCAGAAGTGTAGATGAAATATGCCAAAATAATCACCTTTTGAAATGAACAAACTTACAAACAGTTCTCAATAAACATTGGTCACAGAATGTTCTAGAAATGTTTCGTTCAGTGCTTGTGGCCTGAATTGAATAAAATTTTGGGCTTCTTTCTCTTGGTATAATGTAACTTAAATTTGAGTAATTATGTGAGTATCTTTAATGAAATAAAGACCATATACTGTTTTATAGTAAAGACTGAGAAATGGATCCTTGTCCTAGAGTTGAAGCACAGGGCTAGGCCTTAGGACGAGGAATGAGGGTAGGACAGCTGTTCACATAAGGCAAGGACTTACAGAGTACTTTACCTCAAATGGGCCCAAGTGGGGTATATGCAGCCAATGTTTGATATTAGGAAACTTTATTTTCTGTCAATATGGCTCATGATGGGCCAGAGGATAGATTCTGACCTCTGCGTGCCTCTGACTTCATATTTTGAAAACAGTTTAGATATCTTGTCTGAAAGCAAATCTGTGACTCTGGACAATCTCCAAGATTATTCATTTATCTCACACATTCCTGAGCGTCACATGAAAACAGAAGAGAAAACAACACCCTGGCCCCTGCTATTCAAAGAATGTGGCTTCTAAGGTTAATGATGGCATGCAGTAAACAGAATGGGAGCAGAATCCCAGGGACACAGAAAATAGCCTCATGCACTGACAAGTGGGAATATACAAAATTAAAAGCAAAGAAAACCATCAACAGTAAATAACACTAAACACACAGCCTACAGAATAGGAGAAAATCTTTTCCAGCTATACCTAGATTAATGTCTAGAATATATAAAGAACTGGAAAAATTGAACACTGAAGAAACAAAACTACCAGTCAATGAATGGGCCAATGATGTGAAGAGTTTGCAAAAGAAGAAATGAAAATGGGCAATAAAATCACTGAGGGATGTAGCTCAGTGGTAGAAATATGATCAGATAAATGCAAATTAAAACTACCTCGAGATTATATTTTGTCCCAGTCAGAAAATGGCCACCATCAAGAAAACAACATATTCTGGAGAGGATGTTGGGGAAAATGAATCCTATACACTGTTAATAGGAATATGAAGTAATGTAGTTACTATGGAAATCAGTGTGGAGGTTTCAAAAAAAAAAAAAAAAACAGACTCAAAAGAGAACTACCATATAACCCAGCTCTACAACTCCTGGGCATACACACAAAGGACTCCACATCCTACCACAGAGGAACCTGCACATTCATGTTCATCTGCTCTTTTCACACCACAATAGCACAGGAACAGATGAATGAACATATGGTACACGTATATAGTGAAACTTTGTTAAGCCGTAAAGAAAAGTAGAAAACTGGAAAGCATTACACTAAGTGAGGCAACCCAGGCTCCTACATTGATCCTAGCCTCTAACTGCTAAATATGCATATCCAGGTGGAAGCAAACATGGACAGAGGCCAGGAGACTAGAGAGGGGCCATTTAATTTGGGTTGGGGAAGACAGTGCAATCAAGTAGAACAAGGGCAGGTGGGTACTGGTCAAAAAGGAAAGGCAGGGGAAGAGAGGGAGGAAGAGAAAGGGCAGTGGGAGAAATCAACCAAAATAAAACATGTATGAACACTTTCTATTGAAACCTATTACTTTATATGCTAATTTAGAAAATTAAAGAAAGAATGGTCTACATCAAACTGATAAAAACAGCTATAATGCTAGACATTATGGTGGGGTACTTATAAACGTCATCTGTAATTTTCAACCTAGTTCTACAGTTAGGGTACCTAGATTTTCAGTCATGAGTTATGAGCAGCATTTAAAGTTGTGATTAAGAGCTGTCAGTATTTCTCCAGCCAATCCCTATGGGGTGTCTGTGTGCAGCTATGTTCGAGTACACAGTCATATACTAGTAAATGACGCTGAAAGGAAATCTGTTACAACATCCAGGCTCTGTGTCATAGAGTGTGCAGTCAAGCCGACTGGGGAAATGATAGGCTGACACATAATGCTTTAAAACAAAACATCAGTGACCTATAACCAGTTACCAGGCAAGAGGGTTGGTGATGTCACTTCAACAAAAGAACTATATGAAGAGGCAGGAATATTTTTTTAAAGTAGGGTTATTTCTACTTGATAATGGTGTAGTTTCTAACATACTACCTACAAAAACCTGGTGTCTATGGGACGAGGCTCCCTGACACCATGCACTGTGAGCTGCAGAAAGACCCAAGAGGGCCTAGGCCATTAAGCGCTTGGTAGGCAGAGACACAGTCCATTCCTAGACTTTGTAAGAGACTGGCAGATAAGGAAGCAGCCTTCTTCCTCCTGCTAATTGACACGTAGCTCTAGTCTTTCCTGTAACTTCCATCTGATACATATCAAACAATCAGGCCTTGTCTATGACTAACCAAGAGAAAGCAACCCAAGCAGCTCAGCATGGAAGGGGAACCTCATGTGAACTGGTGGAGGAGCAAATCCTCGGTGCCAAAAGAAGGGCTTGTCTGTTACTATAGAATCCACATCAGTTCCTGAAGGTGTCAGCAAATGCCAGCCAAAGGTAACTGTTCAGCCTGGAAACAGAAGCAACACTGTGAGGTAGGATGACGCACTGCGGCTTGCACATCTTGTCCCTTTGCTTAAGTTATCCTGACATCTTTATGTATCCAGAATACTACATCAAGATGAAAATCTGCCAGCTCTGTTGTCATGCATTTTTGGTCTTTCAAAAACAGCTAAATATTCAGTCAGTGATCCTGTAGCAGGGTAGGCAATATTCATTCTCTTGCAAGCCAGTTAGAATGGATTGTTTAGGACAGAATGCTAAATTCCACTTAAAATTGATTATAAACAATAAACTATTTTAAACAACACACATCGAAGCCACTGCAACTTGAATAAGAATCTTGACATCTAAAAGACATGCATGCGTGCCAGATGAGAATTAAAGCAGACGTCCAAAGCTAGAGAAGGGCAGTAGGATGGAGAGACTTTGTACCTTTGCGGCCAGGGACAAAGTAGTCAGTTTTTTGTATAAACATACTCATTTAGTTTTAAAGGAAAAGGGTTTTTTAGAAACCATTTCTCTATCTATCTATCTATCTATCTATCTATCTATCTATCTATCTATCTATGTATCTATCTATCTATCTATCTACCTACCTACCTACCTATCTATATCTATGTATTTATGTATGTGAATGACCATGTACAATGGAGTATGTGTGGAAGCCAGAGGACAGCTTGCAGAAATTGGTTCTCCCCCTCTACCATGGGGGACTTGAGTGATCAAACTCAGATCATCAGGCTTGGCAGCAACTACCTTTACCTGCTGAGCTATTTTGTTGGCCAAACATTTCATTTAACATAAAGAAAAGAAATTAAACAATGTTAGGGGTTTGGGTAGCAGACCTCGTGATAGTTCTGAATGAGGCTCTGGGTTCATTCATCAATACCCCAAACAAAAGCTACCCTTTTCAGATCTATGATGAGTCTCACATTTATTTTGTAATAAACTTTCGGAGTTATAAAATACAGTTCAGGGCTGGAGAAATGGCTTAGCAGTTAAGAGCTGCTCATGCAGAAGATCTGGGCTCAAGCACACACAGAAACTAAAGAAAGAAAGAAAATCATCCTGTCTCACTGATTCTTCCCCTTCCGTATTATCCCTTCTTGTGTCTCGACAATTACCTAGGAACTGGATGAAGGTAGAGCCATTGAAGTCATATAAAGCAACTGCTTTTTCTCCTTTTACATTTAATTTAGTGTTATTCTATTTTATTTTTGAAAATGCTAAGAACTGAACCCAGGGTCACATGCATCCAAGTTAGCATTGTACCCGTAAACCACATCACCAATCCCTGGTTTCTCGAGACAGTCTCATCATGTCCTGTGTTGGCCTCCTTAACTCATAGTCTTTCTACCTCAGTCTACCAAATGCTAAGATTAGAGGTACCAATGTTGTTTCAGGTCTCCACTGTGTTTTCTCTTTGACTGGCATACACAGGCACACAGAATATGGAAGCACCTCACCATTTTAATTCTGTCATCTTAAGCAAAATATATATTCTGCAGTGACTCTGGCTAGTGCAAAATCAGATTGTTTTGATAATATTAGGGCAGCACTTTTATAAACCTTTCTCATAAGTAGACTGTTATAAGATATAACTCAGAAAAATGATTTTGGAGGCTTTATCAATCATTATTACTATGTTTTTTTCCTCGTATCACAGAAAATATTTTGTATTTATTCAAATACTGTTTTTAAAAATCTTCTATCCTGCCGGGTGTGGTGGCACATGCCTTTAATCCTAGCACTTGGGAGGCAGAGGCAGGGGGATCTTGGTGAGTTCAAGGCCAGCCTGGTCTACAGAGCGAGTTCCAGGCCAGCTGGGGCTACAGGGAGACCCTGTCTTGAAAAAGACCAAAAAAAAAAAAAAAAAAGAAAAAAAATCTTCTATCCCATAAATCTTGTGCATATGTAAAGAATATATGAAATAAATGGTTAAGTTGTAACTATAATTTCATGAGTCCACCTCTTCTGAATCACTTTTTTTTTTTTTGGTCTTTTCGAGACAGAGTCTCCCTATAGCCCCAGCTGTCCTAGAACTCACTCTGTAGACCAGGCTGGCTTTGAACTCAC
>VZQC01014537.1:3180010-3205417 GCA_009823505.1 Rhizomys pruinosus
AAAAAAAAAAAAAAAAAAAAAAAGGAAAAAAAAAAAGAGAGGCTTATGACAGGGACATGAGAGCACTGGCGCTATTACTCGGCCATAATTCAGTGACTATCACATAAGTCTTTTGGAGTCTGAGGTAATTGGAAGAGTGTTCTACCAATTGCAACCAATTTCCAAATATTTTAACTAAATTACCCTGATTACCACAAGTAAATGAAGGCAATTTTGGGAAAAAAAAGCCTAAGGGGGGATATTCTTACAGGTTTTCTCCTTTAATGAACAGGAAATGCTGAGGTTTTATAAAGCCTTTCAAAAAAAGCATAGTTTCTTCTTTGAAAAGGGATGTTTATGGAGAAAGAGTATATCTGACTATACTACTTGTTCATGTTTTGATATTAAAATAGTCACTTAATGGAAGCCCAGTGTCAGTGGTGGTGTGTCAGCGGATGTCTTACCAACCGCATATGGGCGTGGACATGTGGAAGATGCTGCCAGGTTCCTGGTGAAAGCTTCCCAAGAATTCCCACCCCTGAGTTCTGAGGAGTTGCCAATAAGCAGCAACCACCTCCTTGCTGGCTTGGTCCAAAAACTTCCCTTCAACTACTCCTTAGGCTCGTCTAGTGTCATCTTCTCAATATACCGTTCCTATTTATACTTTTTTTTTCTTCTTTAACCATTTCTGATTCAGTGGGTTTGAGGTGGGACACTAGTTTATTTTACTTAGGGAAGAAAAAAAATCCTTATTATCGCCCGCAAGGCTTCTGCAAGCTGTCTGTAGACTGCTTCCAACTTCGGTCCCATTACTTTCTCCTCCAAACCTCAGATGCTGCTTTTGCACTGCTGGTGGCTCAGGGCTTGAGCGTACTAGGCAAGGCTCTGCTCCTCGATTCCTAGCCCTCTGTTTTTGCCAGACTTGATTATTCATCCAATTTACCATGTATTTCTTCATTCATTCCATTCAAATGTTTTATAATCACTCTTTTTTTATTTTGTGGTTTATTTTATTTAAGCTGTGACTGAGTAAATTAATTAACTTATTCTTCGTATGATCCCCAGTTGCTAACATAATGCTTTACTGAAAGTATTTGGTATGTATTAGTGTGATTAACTGGAGATAAATGCCCTGTCTTAATAAATTCCCTTATTTTCCACCCAAACAGAATCTGTCAAAAATAAACTGTGTAACTAAAGAAAAGACCAAAAATAGAATACAACAGTCAACAAGACTTCTCTCTGGGTGTCTAATTTAATTACACCTTTTATCTAAATGGGTGAGGCATAGGGTGGCATTACCGTAGGCATCCGGTAACATTGTAGAATATATCAAAATCAAGCAGGCCATTGGCTTTGGGGTAGTCTCCTTCGGGCCACCCCGAGAAGGGGATGATGACACTCTCTGTCAAGGTGTCCAAAGCTTCCGTTATCATGAGATGCTTGAGTTTGTCGCTGGAGGACAAGTTCCACAGCAGACCTGGAAGAACAGCCACTGTGAGGACAAGCTGTGAACTCTGGGCGAGCCATGAGCTCCTAGACTATGAACAGGTGTTCACAAAGGCCTGGTTTGGCTGATGGGAAGAGAAGCCGATTCCTAAGAAAAACTAAACGTACATCACTTATTATGTAAAGTCATGCAGGTCTAAGTTAATCAGGAATGTGACTGAGATCTAGAAATGGTGTGCTACGGTTTGAATCTGAAATGCCCACAGGCTCATGTTCTGAGGTTCACTCTCCAGCTGCTGGGACCATTTTGGGAGACTAGCTGGGTAGCTGGGGCAGGTCACGGGGGCCACGGTATCCCTGGGTGGTTTCCCTCTTCTCTGTGTCTGCCCCCTTGTGAAGGAGCAGCTGCCATGAACTCTACCAGGCCGTCCCTGCCACAGTGGTGCTTATCTCCGTGAAACTGTGGCCAAATAAACTCTTAGACTGTGTCTCTGGTCAGGTATTTTGTCTCAGCAATAAGAAAAATAACTAACATACATTTAAGTTTTTATTGCTGTTTCTTCTAAAGTCCTTACAAAGCTGATTCCATTCAGGTAATAAACTGGCTCACCAACAAGGAGGTCTGAAACAGTCCTACTGTAGCTAATACTTCAACAATTTAAAGGACTTCTGATTTTTCCTCCCTAAGAAATAAAGGGAGGCAGCATCTTTGCTGAAAAGAAAGGGAACTGGATTTGGGCTAGAGGGATCATTTGAACACACAGAAATTATAAGAGAGATAAGAACTCCATTACCCACAAATTTATTATCAACTGTGATGTTATAAAAAAAGAATGGCAAACATGGATGGAGAGATGGCTCAGTGGTTAGTTAAGAGCACTGACTGCTCTTGTGGGTTCAAGTCCCAGCACCTACATGGCAGCTAACAACCGTCCGTAACTCCAGTTCCAGCAAATCCAACATCCTCTTCTGACCTCTGCAAGCATTGCATGACATGGATACACTTAAACACCCTCATATGCATAAAATAAAAATAATAAACAAAATACTTAAAAAGTTTAAAAGGTGAAAAACTAGTAAAAGGATCTTATAGCTACTAAAACACATATTTTACTAACATTGCCTTCCAGACCACGAAATACAGTTAACTTAAGTAGATGTGTCTTAACAGATCTTAAAACCTTTACACAGCAAACCACAGAATTCTATAGTGAATTAGTCTTGCTATCTTCACGGAAGAATAAGGAGCTGTAAATGGCACAATGACTCAGACAAGTGAGTGTTAAGCCATAAAGAAAAGACACACATGTAAACCTTTTGAGATAAGTGTGTGTATATTAAGTCTCTTTCTGAGGCAGAGAAGGCCTTTATTTAGTTGTTCTATATCTAAAGAGAGTACTTTAGGATTTCTATCAAATGTCAAAAATTTATATGAATAAATGTCCTCCTGTACGGAGGTTTGGCTTGCACAATCATTCATCAGCTCTGTAGACACTATTTTTATTTTTATTTTTGGTCTTTTTGGGACAGGGTCTCCCTTTTGCTCTGGCTGGCCTGGAACTCACTCTGCAGACCAGGGTGGCCTTGAACTCACAAAGATCCACCTGCCTCTGCCTCCTGAGTGCTAGGATTAAAGGCGTGTGCCACCACACGCGGCAGATACTTTCTAATGCCTGCATGGTTTCTATGGAGTCAGTATGTCCTCAGACTTTAGCTTTTTATCATCTATACAACAAGAGAAATGCAGTTTAATGGGTTATTCTTTTTTTAATTAAAAAAAATTTAAAAAAATTTTTATGTGTATGAATGTACTGTCTGCACGTAGGTTTGTGCACCTGTGTTGTGCAATGCCTCGGAGGTCAGAAGAGGGTGTTGGATTCCCCTGGAACTGGAGTTACAGACGGTTCTCAGCCGCCATGTGGGTGCTGGGGATCGAACCCGGGTCCTCTGCAAGAGCAGTCAGCGCTCTTAACCGCTAGGCCATCTCTCCAGCCCATTAATGAAGCAACTCCCTCTCCCTCTGTTCCCTGCTGCTATGCATCCAAACTTCAAGCACCACTTTCCATGTTTTCTTCCAGTAGTTCTTTCTGCTTATTTTCCTTCTAGTAATGTTCATTTTGCCAAAAATAACTATCTTTCTCCTTCAAAACAACATTCCAAAGCCCTTGACCAACACCTTTTAAGAGCCACCAGTGAGAACCTCCTTCCTTAGAGTCTTTTCTTTTTTTTTTCTTTTCTTTTCTTTTTTTTTTTTGGTCTTTTCGAGACAGGGTCTCCCTGTAGCCCCAGCTGTCCTGGAACTCACTGTGTAGACCAGGCTGGCCTTGAACTCACAAAGATCTGCCTTCCTCTGCCTCCCAAGTGCTAGGATTAAAGGTATGCGTCACCACGCCCGGCAAGAGTCTTTTCTGACTATGAAACAGGAGACTAGTTGACTCTCATATGGTTCATTGCTACATTTTAATGAAGAAACTGCTGGGTTCTAACTGGAAAATTTGGGTGCTGGAGAGATGGCCCAGAGGAGATCAAAAGAACTAGTGCTGCTCTTGCAGACAAGCCCAATCCAGCTTGCAACACCTATGTTGGGCAGCTGATGATAGCCTGCAACTTCCGCTTCAGGCTGGATGCTCTCTTCTGGCCTCCACCGGCACCTGCGCTCCACGCACATACACATAACTAAAAATATCAGGAACCTGCTCTTGTAATTGTTGGCTGAATCAATGGTATCACTTTTAATTTCTGCAGATACTTTCATATAAGTGATGGAGATGAGAGGAAGTCTCTTATGGGACACAGAGAATGCTGACAGAGGAGGAGTTTGGCACAATCTTTCTTATAGTTTTATATGATTAATATATCAAAATAAGGGCTGGGGATCCTCAAGCTCAGCATGTGTATGACCCTGGCACAGTTAAAAAAATACAAAAAATATAGTATTTTGAGTAAGATACATGGATAAAATTTTATTAAAAATGAAGAGCTGCTTATCAAAGTATGGAAGGCGAAAGGTAAAATATTTTGAAGTTAAAACATTTATGTAATAGCCCTTCGTATTTAGTGATGCTGAGGACATTGTTCAAAAGCAGCTCATTTGCCTAACACGCCCACAGACCTCCTCAAGACCCAGTGCTGCGAAGAAAAGCATCAGAACACTGTCAGCTATTGTCATTATTAATTCTTTTAATCTCCTAGAACTGGAGTTACGGATGGCTGTTAGCCGCCATGTGGGTCCTGGGAATTGAACTTGGGTCCTTTGTAAGAGCAGCCACTAGGCCACCTCTCTAGCCAGCCCATCATTAATTCTTAAAATCTTTATTTTTATTTTTATTTTTATTTTTTTAATTTTATTTATTTTTGTATGTGTATGAATGTACTGTCTGCATGTAGGTTTGTGCACCCGTGTCGTGCAATGCCGCGGAGGTCAGAAGAGGGCATCGGATTCCCCTGGAACTGGAGTTCTCCTGGAATTGGAGTTACAGATGGTTCTCAGCCACCATGTGGGTGCTGGGGATCGAACCCGGGTCCTCTGCAAGAGCAGTCAGTGCTCTTAACCGCTAGGCCATCTCTCCAGCCCTTAAAATCTTTTTATAACTTGAAAAAATTTACCTAATTTGAGCCTTAGTTTCCTTGACAGTAAAACTGAGATTTAATAGCTTGTAGTATCTCAAAATTGAAAGTGTTTTTGTTGATAATTATATTTCAAAATGGTTGTATATCATATGAGAAACACTGAAAATATTTACTGAAAGTTTCCAAGGTAGTATTAGTGAAAATCATGCTCACTGATGCTTCTGCTCTCTGTAAAGGTATAAAGGGTAGGTGATCAGAGTACGTGGCTGTGTGAGAACACCCATACACCTTCTCTTTGCTGTATTCATAATTCATGAAAATGAAGCTAAGTTCTTGTGGTGGTTTGAATGAAGTGTCCCCCATAAACTCAAGTATTTGAACGCTGGGTACCATGTTCCTGACACTGTTGAGGGAGGGTCATGTGAACCTTTGGGAGGTGTGGCTTGTCACAGGGAAGGCTCTGAGAGATCATTAAGCTTGTTCTCACTTCCAGTTTCTCTCTGCTTCCTGTGCTTGCTTTAATGTGAGCTTTCTGCCCCAGGGGCCTCCCAGCCATGCCAGACCTCCCCGCCATGCCAGACCTCCCAGCCATGCCAGACCTCCCCGCCATGCCAGACCTCCCGGCCATGCCTCCCGGCCAAGCCTCCCCGCCATGCCTCCCCGACTCTTACCCTCTGGAACCCATTAAACCCAATAAGCTCTTTCTTCTCTAAGTTGCCTTGGTCACGGCATTTTGCAACAGCAGTGGAAAGTAACTAATGTACCCCCATTCTCTACACTTCATGCACAGAGCCCCAAAGCTCTGAACAGTTCATCTCTCTAACTCATTGGGCAGAAAGCTGTATGCCTTGAATCCCAGCACTTGGGAGGCAGAGGCAGTTAGATTTCTGTGAGATCAAGGCCAGCCTAGTCAACATAGTGAATTCTAGGCCAGCTGGGGCTATGGGAAGACCCTCTGTCAAAAAAATATATTAAAAAAAGTTGTTTCCAAGACATTTATTCACAGGTTTATATAATTTCAAATTTAAAATATTAAGCAAAAGCTTCAAACTATTTTCTCCTTCAGAAACAAGGAGTTCAGACATTGGTAGATCCTGAGATCTAAGCCATTTATTAGATAAACAATGAACCCAGGAAACAACGAAAGCACAAGAACACAACACAGGCAGGGGCCCTGCATCACTAGGCACCACAGTGTCCACACTAAGCAATACCTGTTATCTGCTTCTTCGTCTCCAAGTCTCTAGTTTGCTTCAGCACTTGGAGCAGACGAGGTACCCCATTTAGCTCAGCTACCTCCAACTTGTTGTCATTGTCTTCAAATACCAAGTTTCTCAAGGCCCCACACACAGCCCGTTGAACGTCTTCACTCTGAACTTTGAGCAGCTGCAGGAGCTTAGGGATGCCACGAAGCTGATTGACCTGGGGAAACAGCAGATTATACATCTTGTATTTATTTTGATGTGGCATTAAGACAGTCACTATCGTAGGAGCAGATGAAGTTCACTAATACTGACTTTAATACTTATCAGTCAACAACTATCTGTGGTACTATCTGAGGCTGACATTCTACAGAATACTTGTCCTATAAAACCAATGAATTTGAAGAAGAAAGGTTAAGTAACAAAGGATGGGTAGAGGGTCCTCAAGAAGAGAGAAAAAGTTAAATAATGAAAGCCTGGAACATAACAAAAAAATAAACTCAGATCTAGGAACTAGGAAAGTTTGATGAAAGCATACAAAACTATAATGAGTGCATTTGCCAGGATAAAACTTTACAATCAATTTAAAACGAATAGAAATCACCATCAATAGTAGAATAAAATTCATTTTTTATGGTAGTATTAGTAGCCTTGTAACTTAATGCAACCCCAAGTTATTTTAGGATCAATTATTTTGAATATTTATAGAGCCTGACATAAACCACGTGAGCATTTTAATTTAAAAAACATAAACTTTTGTTGTTGCTGTTGTTTTGAGACAACAGATTCTTCCTGTAACCACAGTTGGTTCGAAACTTGCTAGGTAAACCACATTGGCCTCGATCTTACAGAGATCTGCCTGCGTCTGGCTCCCTAGTGCTGCAATTAAAGGGGTGTGCCACCACATCTAGCTAAAAGCCACAAACTTTTTGACATGCTATTTAAAAAAAATGAGCACATTTCTTGCCGGGAGCGTTGGTGTATGCCTTTAATCCCAGCACCCAGGGGGTGGGGAGAGGGGCAGGAGAGATCTCGGTGAGTTCCAGGCCAGCTTGGGCTACAGGGAGATCTTGTCTCAAAAAGACCAAAAACAAAACAAAACAAAACAAAACACCAAACCAAACCAAACCAAACCAAACCAAACCAAACCAAACCAAACCAAACCATTTCTTCTATCCATATAAACAAGGAAGAACATGCTGTGGATTAGAGAAAGGGCCAGAACTAGAAGAGGAAAGAAAACTAAATGGCTTAGCTGACTGTGCTAACATGTCCTAATCCTAGTACTTATGCGGCTGAAGTGGGAGGCAGAAAAGTTCAAGGTCAATCTGGTCGACACAGAATTCCAGCCAGAGGTACATAATAAGACCCTATCTCAAAAATAAAATAAAACAGATGAGATTCAGGAACTGTGGCTGATTAAAAGAAGCCAAACAGTGTCAATCTGAGCAAAATGATTTGGCCTACAAAGGCCATCGAAAGAAATCTTGAGGTAGGCAAAGTATCTGAAAAGTTAAATTATAGTCTGAATGTTGTTCTTATCATTGGCTTCTATTCAAAACTGACTTTTAAATTTTCAGGTTGTCAAAGGCTTTTGATACTGATGTCACTGATTTTTATCACCTTGATGGAGGCATTGCTAGGAAGTCGGTTTTTATTTTATTTTTTTATTAAAAATTTTTTTTTATTTTTGTACGTGTATGAGTGTACTGTCTGGATGTAGATTTGTGCACCCGTGTCGTGCAATGCCGCAGAGGTCAGAAGAGGGTCTCGGATTCCCCTGGAATTGGAGTTACAGACAGTTCTTAGCCACCATGTGGGTGCTGGGGATCGAACCCAGGTTCTCTGAAAGAGCAGTCCACGCTCTTAACTGCTAGGCCATCTCTCCAGCCCCGGAAGTCAGTTTTTATGTCGGCCAGGGTCTTCCCTAACAAATGAGGCTTACAGGTATGAAGGGTGCTTAGACAGCCAGCACTTTACACAGCTGGTACCAATGACATGTGTGTATTTCCTATGTATAAAACATCAGCCTCCCTTTCCCCTACATAAATAGTATTAGTGAGGCTGGCAAGATGGCTGGTGGGTGAAAGTGGCTTGCTGCCAAGCTCACGTTTGATTCTTGGAACCTATATGGTGGCAGAAAAGAACCAACTTCTTTTTTTTTTTTTTTTTTTTTTTTTGGTCTTTTTGAGACAGGGTCTCCCTGTAGCCCCAACTGTCCTGGAACTCACTCTGTAGACCAGGCTGGCTTTGAACTCACAAAGATCCGCCTGCCTCTGCCTCCCAAGTGCTAGGATTAAAGGCGTGAGCCACCACGCCCGGTTTAAGAACCAACTTCTGTAAGTTGTTCTTTGACTTGTAGATGTGCTCTGTGGCTTGTACACAGACACAGAGACACACGGAGACACACATGCACACACACCACTAAATAAATAAATGTAAAAAAGTTTTTAATTATGAAATTTAATGGTGTAAGTAGAATTATGGCATAGCCTGATGGAGAGGAGAGGTGCGAGAAGTTGTCTTTTCTCAAACCTCACCAGAACAGGACATAAAAACTAAGACAATTTGACTCCTCTAAATTTTATTAATCCCATAGTAGTGGCCTCTAATGAAAATAATTAGATGCAATCTCAGAAAAAGAATTCAAAAGAATGATTATAAGTATATGGCCAAAGGAATAAAAATACAAACTTCTCAATGAATTGTAAGAGAATACAAACAAGCGAATAAAATAAGAAAGGCAACATGGACTTCAATGGGAAGGAAAACAGCAAAGAAAAAAAAAACCACACTGAAGCCGGGCATGCTGGCGCACGCCTTTAATCCTAGCACCTGGGAGGCAGAGGTGGGCGGATCTCTATGAGTTCAAGGCCAGCCTGGTCTACAGAGTGAGTTCTAGGACAGCCAGAGCTACAAGGAGACCCTGTCTTGAAAAGACAAAAAAACCCCCACAAAAAAACAAAAAACAAAAAACAGAACACGGAAATGCTGCAAATAAAAGAATACAGTAAGTCAAATGAAAAGGTCCATGAACAGAACACTATTGGAAAAACAGCATATCACGGCTTAAAGCCAAGGGAGAGAAGTCAGAACATGCATATAATGACAAAAACAAATTAACAGGAAGATATGAACAGAATATTTGACATCTATAAGAAACAATAAAAAGACAAAACCTTTACGCATAAAAGGGGAGCTTCATGCTAAAGACAGAAAACATTTTCAATGAAACGATTTCAGAAAACTTTCCAAATTAAGAGAAAGTGATGCCCATTTGGCATCTAGAACACAAAGAGAAGAGGGCAGGAAGGAACCTCCACATGTTGTACAACAGTCGAAGCACCAAAGGGGCAAAGGAAGTATCCTGCAAGCCTCAAGGGAGATACAGAAGAATAAAAGCAGATTTCTCAACAGAAACTTTAACAGCCAGGAGGGCTCTGAATGATGTATTGAATGTTCTGAATGACAGCAGTCATGTGTGCATACATAAAACGTCACCTCAGACTGCTATACCCAGTAAAATTATGTCATAATTGAAGAAGAAAAATGATAAGAATGATAAAAACAGGCTAAGGGAATTCATGATCACAAAGCCAGCTGAGCAGAAGACACTTAAAGGAATCCTTTACATTGAAAAGTTAAATACATTCATGAGATCATAGAATAAATCATGCCAGAACATAGCATAGTTAAATGAAAGACTAGGACACAAAACACTATAAAATAAGAAAAGATAGGAAATCCTATATAGTTTTTTGTTTGTTTTGGGCTTTTGAGACAGGGTCTCCCTGCCTGAGCCACAGCTGTCCTGGAATTCGCTCGTAGACCAAAGCTGGCCGGGGGAACCACAAAGAGGCCACGGGCGCGGCCGTCCCACGGGGCGGGAGGAAATGGGGGGGGCCACCCATGGCGCAGCGAGGGAACGAAGAGCAGACGGGGAAGAACGCAACAGGAAGGCCGCAAAGGCCCAAGCGTAAAGACCCACAGGCAGGGGGAAGAATGAAAGAGGGCCCGGGGGCCAATGAAATAACGCTGTACCAAAAAGATCAGGACTAGAGGGCGGGAGAGATAGCCGAGCGCGGGTAAGCGCGCGACCGCGCGGACAGAGGACACCGGGTCGATCCCAGCACCCACAGGGCGGCCCAGAACCGTCTGACCCCGCCACTTCCAGGGAGGAACGCCAGTGGGCCCGGGGAAGCCAAGAACCCGCTCGGACCGCCGCGTGGCGGGGCGGGACACGGGGGCTACAAACTGGTGAGCAGACATGACAGGCCTGACACCGACAGAAAGAAAGAAAAAGGAAGAAAAAAAAAAGTGAAAAAAAAAAAAAAAAAAAAAAGACAGACATAATCTTAGGGTAAAAGGATGTAAAAAGGTATTCCAAGCAAATGGAACTAGGGAATCAGCATACCTGTTCTAACATTGCACAAAACAAACTCCAAATGAAAATTATGTAAGCACATCCCGTGTGCCATGCACCCAGAGGCCAGGAGAGGGCATCAGGTCCCTTGGCTTTAGAGTTATAGTAAGAGGGTTGTTATCTGCCCTGTGGGTGCTGGGAACTAAATTCCAGTCCTCTACAAGAGAAGCCATTAGTCTTAACCACTGAGACATCTCTTCAGCACCAGAAATCTTTTAGTCAATAAAGAATAACGAAGCTAACTGAAGATAACTCCATGAAGGCAACTGGAGATAAACTGCATTCACTGAATTAAGCCTGTCTCAGAAACGAATATCCTATGTTTTCTCCCACTTTTTGGCACTAGATTTCATAGTTATATAAAACTGTGTATGTATATATAAAATGAAAGTAGCAGTAAAACTGTCTAGGGGAACAAAGAGGACACGGGAGAGGAAGGACCACCAAAAGGGAGGGTGGGCAGATGGGAGCAGTGTACCTAATGCGTTATACTCACATATAAAAAAGGTCACAACTAAACCTCTTACTATATTTGCTAATCAAAAATCCTATAAAAGTAAAAATAAAACAAATACTGTATATATTAATGGAGTTCTACATCATGTTTCACCTTCAAAGCTGGACACTGGCAGTCATGCTTCCACTTCCTGGCTTTGCTCAGGGGGCATGCAGAGTCAAACAAAACTGAATAAAGTCAGTTTAGGGTATTAATGCCAATGATAAAGATTTCTTATTTCTCTTTTTATTTATTTTTATTGTTTATTGTTTATTTTTGGTCTTTTCGAGACAGGGTCTCCCTGTAGCCCCAGCTTACTGGAATTCACTCTGTAGACCAGGCTGGCCTTGAACTCACAAAGATCTGCCTGCCTCTATGATTTCTTATTTCTCAATTTAACCTAGTTCAATAGATTGTCTATTTGATCCCTTCATTTAATTTCATTATTATATTTTCCTTAAAATCAATAGAGCAGCAATTTCTTTATTTAAAAAAATTTTAGTGTATGAGTGCTTTGCCTGTATGTGTGTAAGTGCACCATATGTGTGCAATGCCCACAGAAGCCAGAAGAGGGCATCAGATGCTCTAGAACTGGGTGCTGGGAACTGAACTCGGTCCAGTCTTCTGCAAGAACAGCCAGTGCTCCTAACCACTAAGCCATCTCTCCAGCCCAGTAGCAATTTATTTTAAACCAATCTATAATTCATGTAGCCCTCTCCATATTTTGTCAGCTTTAGTTATACTTTATTATTTTATAATTTATAAGCTGCCTTTTTCAAAACAGTATTTGAAATGACTTCTTGGCCATAATGCATTTTAAGCAGCAATGAGATTAGTGCGGACTGGTATAAGCCAGGCTCTGGACTCTAGCCTCCAGCTTTCAGCACTTGCTTCAGTCTGGCAAGTGGACCCTGAGGACACCCAGTGCTCAGTACAGCCAGAAGCCAGACCACTTCTCTCCATGCCACAGAACTTGACTCCAGTGTCTGGAACTATCCAGGTTTCAAAATAGATACTGGTTACTTCCACCAACTTCAGCAAGCAAATGGATATGAGTCATATTGAATGCATCAGGTTAAGGGTTCTCCTTCCACTTAGACACAGGATGAATGATGAACCCTCTATGCCCAAGGATCAAGTTCCCTAAGGTTCATTTCAATGCAGCTGGAACTATAGAGATTGATGAATTTCCTAGTTATACAAAATCTTCAGTGGATGTTTTCCCCTATGAGGAAAGAAAGGAACAGAACAACATACATGTCTCACAACTTCAAAAAAGCTTCTGTTTGAAAATTATTTCTAATTTATGTAAGTGTAGACTCACACACATCTAGGATGCAACCTCTATACCTAAGGCTCAAGGAACATAGAACACTAATGCATGTCTCAATTCTCATCAATGAAGTTCCCTCATGCAACAGGGGCCCAGGACCATGAAAGGTCACAAAAGGCCAAAACTTAGAGCATAAGAGTCTACAGAATTTGTGTCCTAAGAAAGGGCTCCTATACTAAACTCCACTCACCAGGGTTCAGGGACCATTGCTGATGATAGGGTGGAAAGATTGTCAGAGCCAGGGAGGAAGTGCATGCCCATATGGAAATAGAATCACACAAGTCCTGGGACCTTGCTCACATGAACCTACAGCAATTGTGTCAGCATGCACAAGAAGGATCCATGCAAACTCAAGCAGACAAAAACCTAGCATAGAACTGTGGAAATGGGCAGCAAGCCCCAATCATAGTTGAATTATTGGCAGCCGATTACTGCTGGGTGAGGAAGAGTTGATCTTCTTTTTTTTTTTTTTTGTTCTTTTCCAGACAGGGTCTCCCTGTAGTCCCAGTTGACCTGGAACTCACTCTGTAGACCAGGCTGGCCTTGAACTCAAAAAGATCCATCGGCCTCCCGAGTGCTAGGATTAAAGGCGTGTGCCACCACGCCCGGCAAGAAGAGTTGATTTTCTTAAAGGGAGGAACTCTAGATAAGCTGACTGGGCCCAAGGGGATGAACTTGCACTAAGGGACGTCTAGGCACACTAACTTGACATAATAGGCCTTAACCCAAATGACAGAATATATGAAATCTGGTGGAGTTGGGGGTGGGGGGATATTGGAGGGTGCCCATGGGGAAGGAGGTATAAAGTTAAAATGTTCTGTATGAAATACATAAAAACAATAAAAAATTAAAAGAGAAAGTGGACTCACATGCAGGTTTGTAACTTCCTCTTCCTGCCAGTTCTATAGTAAGCAAATCACAGGGGCGTCTAGGGGCAAATCAGGGAAGCCTGTGTGCAGGACAAAGGCTGTTCCTCCTGTAGCACAAGGGCCTTTGCTGGCGCTTTCTTTCCTGTCTCGAATGTTCTGCTCACTCTCCCTCTTCTTGTGAAACTCTACTTATCCTGCAAGCTCTGGCTCAAATGCCCCCTTTGTGAAGTGCCACTCCCCATCCTGTCTTCCCTTCCCATGAAAATGAGTCCCTGTAAAATGATCTAACCTCTCAGGAGGGTGACTGGCAAGATGTGCCAAAACTTTAAAGATTCTTTGAGTAACTTTTCTTAGGAAATAATCTGAAATTCGACACAAATTTACATATAAAAATAGTAACTACAAAGCCAGGCCTGGTGGCACAGGCTTGGAACTTGAGCATCAGGAAGACAGAAAGTAGAGGATCAGGTGCTCAAGGCTATTCTTGGTTACACTGAGGGTTCTTAGCCAGTTTGCACTTACGTGAGATCCCGTCTCCAAAGAAAACAAACAAACAAAAAAGAATAAAAGCAATAATTATAGTATCTATCATATTGAAAAATCAGAGACCATACCTAGCCAACAACAGGAGAAGTCAGGTGGACAGGCATGAAGTGACCGAACCGACAGAGGCTTTATTTGCCATACAGTTCCCTATCAGTCAAATGGAGACTGTGTAAGATCAGAAACCACAGGTATGGCACACAGTGGTCACTCAACACAGAGTGCTGCCCCTACTGCTATCCCAACGGCACGGCTAAAATTCTATTTATGAAATACTGCTATGATGACCGTGATAGAAGGTTAAGGTGGAACGAAATATCTGTCTGCATTGTAATTTATAAACACTTGTACTGGGCATGGCAGTGCATGCCTTTAATCTCAGCACTTGGGAGGCAGAGGCAGAGGTAGGTGGATCTCTGTGAGTTTCAGGCCAGCTGGGGCTACAGGCAGAGCCTCAAAAAAAAAAAATTAGAAAGAAAGAAAGAAAGAAAGAAAGAAAGAAAGAAAGAAAGAAAGAAAGAAAGAAAGAAAGAAAACCCACTTGCATAAAAAGAATGAGATTGTATGATTTGAGAGAAGTAGTAAAGATGAGTCATGAATATGATTTCTGGGGTTTTGTGTGTCAGGGTCTCCCTGGTGATTTCTGTTTTAACCAAGGGTACATTTTTATTAATTAATTGTACTGGGAAATCAAAACCGCAGACTTGAGCATGCTAGGTAGACACACCCCTAAGTTAACCCCCAGCCCTATGTGCGTACTTTTGTTTTATTATTACGTTTTGTGGTGCTGGGCATCAATCAAGGGCTTTGTGCATATAAACAAACCACTCTAAACAGTGTTCTATTTCCCTGGCATTATATTTTGTAAAGACAGGTTTTTATGCATTCTAGGCTGGTTGGAAGCCACTACTTATCCATGTAGCTAAGGATGACTCTGAACTTCAGATTCTTCTGACGCTACCTCCCAGATTATAAACATGTGGCACCATGCCTGGGCTTCATGTGTGGTGTGTGCTTGGTAAGCATACTACCAAGTCAGCTACAGCTTCAACTGTAAAAAAGGTCTTTTTAAAAAAAATCTCTACAAATGGAGCAACACAGTCAATTGACTGTGGAGATGTAAATATGTATATTTAAAAATTAGATGGCAAAGACTTCAAATGGTAACAATGGTGAGGTTGTGGGTATATATTTTTTCTTTTTTGTTTCTTAATTTCTCAATGTTCCCATAATGAACTTGGATTACTGGGATACTATAAAACATTTATGAGATTCACAGTCATCTTTAAAAGGATCTTGCATACTAAATTCAGGAATTTACCTTTTATCCTGAAGATCAGAGTGACAGATAAGAGATAGGTCTTCTTGGGTGCCGGAAGACACTAGACGGGGAATAGACTCAATTGAAGGCGTGATATTAAGTAGGAGGCGGGTGATATTGGCACAAGACCGGAACAGTCATACTGGGTAGGGGAAAAAGATGTAGGTAGACTCAAGACGCTTCTAGGAAGAGCTTTAATAGGACTCTGAATACTGAATGGAAAGGAGCAGTAAGAAAAATGGAAGGTTCAAAACCAGTTCAGGTTTTGAAGATAAGCGACCTGGTGAACTACCATTCACTGGCAGAACAAGTTTGAGCATCCCCAATCCAGAAATCTCAAAACCAAAATTCAAACTTTTCTGAATATTGAAGTGATGCCACAAGTGTAAAAATTCTCCAGGATGAAACTGTTTCAGGTGCAAAATTATTTAAAATATTAAAATTAACTTCAGGCTATGAGTAAAAAGGTATATATGAGATTTGAATTTTGTTTCTAGACCTGGGTCCCATCAACAAAGTGTGTGTGTATGTGTGTGTGTGTGTGTGTGTGTGTGTGTGTAAATTCTCCAAAATCTGAAACATATCTGACTCCAATTCTTTCCAATAGAGGGTAGTCAGTTGTAGCCCCTTCTTGTTAATTATTTCAGGCAGAAAGTATACAATTATCTGATTGTATCTGCCTAAAAATAGACTATTTTACAGCTATGAGAGCTGAGGCTTATGGACATAAAATATCTTGCCCAGTGTCACCCAGGTATTAGGGCACTGAGATTCAAACCCAGGTCTGCATGAATGCCGAGAGTCTACTTTCAAATAGCAGCATCCTGTGTCCGTCCACCTGAGCAGGAAGAGGTAGTTCAGAAGTGGTGAGCAGGAGATGGAGCTAAAAATGATATGTACTCCTAAGTCGCCAAAAAGGTCGGTGGAGATGTCCACGGCATTGGAGGGGCATGTGAGGTGGACCCAGGCTAAAGAGTGTGAGTGAAGCCAGAGAATAAAGAACCAGGAGGCTGTAGGATGAAAGGAAAAGGTGTTTCAGAGAGAAGAAGGGCTGGTGCCAGCGGTGATCCTAATTATGTACAACAGGGACTCAGAAGCTGCCTTTGGTTTTTAAAAGCATTAACATTTTGTTTTTTATGTCCAAATTATAATTGTCTTTTATACATAAATTAAAAATGATAACATCGTGTTTAACACTAGTAAGTTTTTGATGTTCTTGGGTTATGATATTCATTTTAACTTTTCATATGTCACTACTCTCAAAACCAGTCTTTGCTCAAAGTTTACACTGTAAGAGAAGTTGAGATGTAAAGACTCAATCCTACGTATAAACAAAAAGTAATTAAAAAGCGTAGAATTGAGAGCTGGAAGAGATGGCTCAGAGCTTAAGAGCACTGGCAGCTCTTGCAGAGAACTCAAGTTCTGTTCTGAGCACCCACATGGTGGCTAACAACTGTCAGTAACTCGGGTTCCAGGGGATCTGATGCTGCCTTCTGGCCTCCAAGGGCACTGCATGCACAGGTGCAACAACACTCATACAAGTAAGTAAATAAATAACAAATGAGTAGAACTGCAGTGCATAGTGTATACATCTTTAATCCCATCACCTGGGACGCAGAGGCAGGCAGATCTCTGTGAGATCAAGGTCAGCCTGGTCTAGGTAATGAGTTCCAAGGAAGCTGGGGCTACTAGGAGACCCTCAAAAAGAACCCCCCCCAAAATTAAAAAAATAAAAGAATAAATCTCTAGCATTAAGAAGTATATACATATATATTTTTTAAAAAAGAGCAAGAGATTGGAGATGGCTCAGCAGCTAAGGGTACTGGTTGCTCTTGGAGAGGATCTGGGTTTGGTTCCCAACACCCACACTGCAGCTAACAACCTGTCCTAATTTCAGTTGCATGGGATCCAATCCCTCTTCTGACTTCTGTGGGCATTGTGCGACAAGGGTGCAGTTACATACATGCAGTCAATATACTCATACACGTAAAGTAAAAATAACAAAATATTTTTCCTTGCGGTTCTCATCCTCAGCCTTTCACCACTGTGCTATCCCCACAGCCCATAACAAAATATTTTTAAAAGAGAGATTAAGAGGAATTACCTTATTACAGGGGGATGCCCCTTCTGATACCACAGGCTAGTAAGGTAAAAGCTCAATGCCAAAAAGGGACTCTGTCTTTTCAAGCTGTTGTCCAGGGGATACCATAGACCCTCAAAGAATACTGGCCATTGCCCTTGCTATTGGTTACCCATAAGAACATCTTGGTGAGACCCCACTGCCGAAGGCACTACATCTGTGAGCTGTAGAACAAAGAAGGAGGAATCAAGCCAGTATTGACTTCAAAGCCTCATTTCTAGCGGGTAGCTTTCATAGGGTCGGAAGATGCTCCTTGGAGACAAAGGTAATCATTAACTGTACCCAGATGTGAACCTCAAGAGCTAATCAACTGGCCTGACAAGATATGTCCATTGCGAAATAGTGGCACAAGTATTACAGAGGTAGTGAACCACTCTCTCACTGGATTTAAGCTCCACTTCATAACATGGAGCCCACACTGGACACTGATATCAGGGCCAGGAACCTGTGGCTAGACAGGTCACAGGCCATAGGGGAGAACGTAATATTATTATTCTGCTAAACGGACATAGTATTAAAGCAACTACTAATGACTTATTGGTATATCCATAAATTAATGCACCTCTCACTTCTCACCAGAGAAGCCTCCTTGTGCAGCATATGGTGATTGACACAGAAACCCACAACCTGCCAACATTCAGAATGCTTATCCCTAAACAGGACATCTACATCAAACGGCTGCCTCGAAAGACTCAGACCTCACCGTGGAAGAGGAGGGTGAAAGGCTGTAAGAGCTAGAAGCGGTGGATGACCACAAGGAACACGAGTCTTCAGTCAGCAGGTTATTTACTCATATGAATTCACAGAAATAGTGATGACAGGCACAATTCCCATATAAGCTCAAGCCAGAGAAGATCCCAACATAGATGTGGAATCCTGACTCCACTGAGGAACTGCAACTCATGGCTGCTGGGAGGGGAGAGTCACTCTCATTTAAGGGTGAAGCTCTTGGTAGTTAACCAGGCTCCAGTGGATGGAGCACACCGAAAAGGATATGGGGACATAAATTAGACTCTACAGGCCTTAATATATATAAATATGTGATATATATTAACAGACACAGTAATATATACTATATATAATAGAGTACATGAAATTGGGCATGGGGCAGTAAGGGGTTACAGACAGGGAAGGACATCTAAATACAATCAAAATGTATGAGAGGAAATTTGCAAAAATTCAAGAAAAAAGTTAAAAGAAAAAGGAGAGAAAACCTAGTCCAACTGGGGTAGCAAAAGAAAAATTTAAATTAAAAAACAAAAATGGCCAGATGTTTGTAAGCCAAGCACTCAGGAGGCAGAGGCAGGGGGTAGTAAGTTCAGGGCCAATTTAGAGACAGCCTTCTCTCTAAAGGAAAGAGGAAAGGAAGGGAAAAGTGGGCTAGGAAAATGAGAAAAACAATGGTGCCCAGTTTTTATAATCACTGGCAATAATAAGCCCTAGAAAACTATCTGACTAGTCATAAAGGACCAGTTTGTAGCCAAAGGCTCTTCCCCTGCACATAAATACCAACACCAGTATAGCTTATATATCTATAAACTTTTTCATACACCATACATCATTTCTCAATGCAATTTAGACTCGTTTCCCCTTCCACCCCCCCCACCCCTCCAGAGTTCTGCCATACATGTCCTGCCCTGCATCTTTTTCATACCAGTATAGCTTTTGAGACTAAAAACAATTTAGCACATTTGGGTGGCTGAGGCAGGAGAGAAAGACAGTGAGAATTAAGGTGACATGGGAAGAGAAAGAGCCCCCGACTCCAGACTGTAACACGTGTGGTGACTTGAGTAAGGAATGCCCCCCATCAGCTCCAAGTATCTGAATATTTGGTCAGTTGGTCATGCTATTTGTGGAGAGCTAGGAGGTGTGGGCTTGCTGGAGGAAGCTCGTGACTGGAGCAGGCTTTGAGAGTTCATAGCCTTGCACCACTTTTAGTTTCTCGCTCTGCTTCCTGTGCCTGCTTGAAGATGTGTTCACTCAGCTTTGTGCTCCAGCTGACTATCGCCAGGCCTGCCGCCATGATGGACTCCTGTCCCTCTGGAACCATAAGCCAAATAAACTCTTCCTTCTATAAGTTGCTTTGGTCATAGTGTTTTATCACAGCAACAGAAACCACAACAAGTGATAACTGTCTTCAGAGACAAGAGTCCCTTTTCTAGAGATACCTCAAACGAGAGCCCAAAACAAATGGGGCACCGGGCATGGTGGTACATGCCTTTAATCCTAGTACTCAGGAGGCAGATGCAGGTGGATCTTTGTGAGTTCAAGGCCAGCCTGGTCTACAGAGTGAGTTCTGGGACAGCTGGGGCTATAGGGAGACCCTGTCTCGAAAAGACCAAAACAACAACAACAACAACAACAACAAATGGAATGAGGTGGCTTAGAGCTTCTTGTCCCTAAACCTGAATAATACAACTTATAAACCACCTTACAAATTCTTCTTCAAAGGGAAATATTTTAAGAGAAATAAATAGAGCATCTCATATACTTTTTACTTCATTTTCAAATTTAATTTTTAAACTTTGCTTAATCTTGGAACCTGGCTATAAAGGATATTGTTTGAGCAGTGTAATTTTTAAAAATCAGAAAAATCATATATATGTATTTCTTTGGTATATTATTATTAGTTACTACTGATTATATTAGTAATATTGTTAAAATATCTGCTTAAGACACTTAAGTATCTCCTCCCCCTCGACCTGAGTTTTTTTTTTTTTTTTTTTTTTTGTGTTGCGCTGTTTCTGGGCTATTGGTCTCCCTGTAGCCCCAGCTGTCCTGGAACTCACTCTGTAGACCAGGCTGGCCTTGAACTCACAGAGATCCGCCTGCTTCTGCCTCCCAAGTGCTAGGATTAAAGGCATGCGCCACCACACCCGGCTTGACTGAGTTTTAAACAAAAGCATGGACACTCATCCTCTAAATCATGAACCCTGTTTTGCTTCAAACTGAGTCACCTTGAGATTCTTTTATGCAGTCAAGTCAAGATCGCAGTTTCCCGAGTGGAGGTGGCTGAGTGGGGAAATCCTTAGGAGAGCAGTTACTGGGATCATCTCCACTGCTGCTGACTTCAGGCCAGCCTGTGCTACATACTAAGATTCAGGCCTTACTTATCTGGGGGTAAAAAATAACTGTTGCAAAAAGTCTTTTTTGTTATTGTTATATTGCACCAAATCTTAAGACAAAAGACACTGGACATTTAGAAAGAGGTCCACTCCAGTCTCTGGGATCCGGTGTGTACTCTGCTAGCAGTATAAAAAGTCTTTTAAAGTAACATCTAAAATACTGGTGTCACGAGGTAAAATATTAACAGACAGAACAGACAGAACTTCATAGCAATTTAAAAAAACTTTTTGAGGCAGGGTCTCCCTTTAGTCCCAGCTGGCCTGGAGCTCACTATGTAGACCAGGCTGGCCTTGAACTCACTGAGATCTGCCTGCCTCTGTCATCCAAGTGCTGGGATTAATGGCGTGTGCCACCACGCCTGACATGAGGTAAAATATTAATAGATATAACTTCACAGCAATTAAAAATATGAATTAAAAACATTTAGGCAGGGTATTGTGAAGTTCGAGCTCTCCTCAAATTCACTATGTAGGCAAGATTGACCTTGAATTTCTGATCCTCTTGAGGATTAGGACTGGTTTATACAGTGCTGGGCCTTGTGCATGCAGGGAAGCACTCTACCAGCGAAGCTTCATCAGCAGCCTTCCAGGAAGATTTTTTAAAGTTTTACATAAATGGGTGCAGGGTTGCCATAAGGTGACAATGTATTGGCTTTTACATGGGCTGAGAGGATACTCACCCTTTTCCGTGCTTCAGATTTTTGGAAGCTCTCGTGTTGTATAAAAGTAGCTGCAGCAGAAATCCTGGTCAGCGGCACGTGGTCTGCATCAAGCATGTTTACTGCTCGCTCCAGGGTCATCTGCACCTCTGCATTCCTAGACACACAATTACAAATAAGCAAGACTGGAAACCTGAGTGGCCTCCTACCTGCCAGCCTGACTGACCAGGGGTAACTCAACTCATGTCAACAAGCACCCAGGTTTTCTTTAGCCAAATACGCACCAGCACCCAAGGTCAGAAGGTATCAGGGGTAGTGGCAGAATTACTGTAGGTCTGCCTAGACTGGGCTCTGAGGATGCTGTTGGACAGAACCATAACATATACATACAAAATAAATAAATAGCCAGGCGGGGTGGCGCATGCCTTTAATCCTAGCACTTGGGAGGCAGAGGCAGGTGGATCTTTGTGAGTTCAAGTCCAGCCTGGTCTACAGAGTGAGTTCTAGGCCAGCTGGGGCTACAGGGAGACCCTGTCTCAAAAAAAGGGGCAAATAAATAAATGCATCTGTATAAGATAAATATATATATTGTAGTAATTATACCGAAAAAGTGACTTAAAAATCCAATACAGCTATATAAGTAGAATTTAAAAGACTTTTTTTCACAGAAACTAAAAAGTATCTTCACTCTGGAAATGCCACACCTATAGTAGAAACATTTCCCCTAAAAAATATTATTAGATTTTGCTCAGAGTTGTGAGAATCTACTATTTCACTTGAAGGCAACAGAAGCCTTCCAGAATAAAAATGAGTCATGCCTGTGTACCAGGAAAGATTAAATGCCATTACAGCCTGACCTTTTTCTTTTTTAAAGAAATGTATGATGTATTATTTTTATTTTATGTATATAAGTGTACTGCCTGCATGTATGTAAGTGCACCTGTGTTGTACAATGGCTTCCGAGGTCAGAAGAGGGGGTTAGCTCTCCTGAAAGTAGAGTTAGAGACAGCTGTCAGCTGCCATGTGGGTCCTGGGAATTGAACCCAGGTTCTCTGCAAGAACAGATGGTGCTCTTAACCGCTGAGCCATCTCTCCAGCCCCACCAGGCCTTTTCTTAACACTTTAACATGCATCCCATCACAATTTGCTCTGTAATGCAGCTTGGCTGGTGCCTATCTTAGTGGATTAATGTTGTCCTTTACTAATTGTAGGTAATAATGAAGTCTTATGTAGCTTGACATAGAGAGACTCATTTATAGAGGACAATTCAAACTGCTACTTGTAAAATAACTCCTGATTCATAGAACTACACTTTTCTCCCTCTTTCTATTTCTGTTTGGAAGTGATTAGGTTAGATAGTTTAGTATGAGTATGATTACATCCAACTCATTCCAGGTAAAACACAACCATTGATGACACCTTGGGAGGTTTTCTAATATCTACTAGCAAGCAAGGTGAGAATATTCTTCTTTCACGAGTACCCATGTGAGAAGTGAGTGTACATAATATTGTGACTGGTGTCTTTGTATGGGCATGGGCATGGGTGTGGTAAAGGTGAGGGGCTGAAAGGCAATGAGCAGGTCTCAAAAATCTCTCCCCCCCAAAAAAAATCAGGCCAGAGGTAAGGATGTGGCTCAGCCCAGCATGCACAAAGCCCGTGGTCTGTCTCCAGCATGGTGTGATGGTTCATCCCTGTAATGCCAGCACTTCGGAGGCAGTGGCAGGAGGATCAGAAGCTCAAGGTAGTTTTCAGATACATAGTAAATTCAAGAGCAGCTTGCGGTCGACTATGACTAACAACAAAACAACAACAACACCCACAAAAAAAAACAATAGGTATTCCTAAGTTGAATGGAGACTCTCAATAAGGCTGGTTTCTGTATTATTACTGTTTATATAGTGTCCAACTCCATACATTCTGACTCTAGTTAGTACTCAGGAAAGGAGATGCCCAAGTAGGAGTGACAAGCTTTTCCGGTATGGAAATGTGGATCCTAAATAAGTAGGAACGACACACGACTGAGAGGTCTCACAATGTGCCGCCTCAAAACCTGTCGCAGCCTTCACCCACTGACAATTTGGGGCTGAAAAGCACTTGAAAACAGCAGATAATCGAGAGGTTTCTCACTTGTCTATTCTACTTAAATCAGGTCAAAACTTCCCAGGAGAAAAACGGCCTCCTTGCACAGGAAGAGGACACACTTCTCATGAAAGACATGATTAGGCTGAACAGACCCAGGCAAAAAATGACAGTAACAGTCATCTTCCATCAGCTTTCTTGGGAGATGCCTGGTCACTGGTCACTATTTACTGCACATAGCTAAAAGCCTTTCACTTTACTGTATCGGTACAATATATCATTCCTGTGTTAAACAGTTAAATAAGCATTGGGCCTACTTTGGGGCTTGCTTTCCCTTGTATATGTTAAAAATAATTAAGTGAGCATGGTTGTTAATATTAGAATTATCCTAAGCATGGTGTGGAGAGAGTCCACATGACCTGCTCTCTGTTCTGACTTGCTCCGGCTCACAAATTGGCCTGGTGATCTGCTGATGATCTGCCCTCACTGACCCCAGACTGCGCTGCTCTTGTATTCTCTAAACCATACAATGCAGGATCAGTGCCTACTACATGCCCTGCTTTCTCTGATCATCTTCTAGACTCTCATACATGTCACTCAACTTTTATCTCTATCAGGCTTATAGTAAGTATTTGGACACTTTCCAGGTACATGGAAAGTGTCCAAAGTTCACTTGTTGAATTATTTGCCCCTGAGATCTATAGAAATCATACTTTTAGAAAAATTCATACAGAAATCTTTACTTGGTGATTTTTAAAAAATTATTTATTGTGTATGAGTGTTTTGCTTGCATACATGTAAGTACACCCATGTTGTGCAATACCCACGCAGGCCAGAAGAGGGTGTCGGATCCTCTGGAACTGGAGTTACAGAGGGCTGTTAGCCACCGTGTGGGTATTTATAACTGAACTTATGGTCCCCTGGAAGAACAGCCAGTGCTGTTAAGTGCTGAGCCATCTTTTTAGCCCCTTAATGATCTTTTTAAACATTTCCTATTAGTCTGCTCTGAGCAGGTGATGAGTGTCTCCTTCGTGCTGGTATCTGTTTTCAGCTGCATTAGCTATTCACTCAGTTCCCAGTCTTCTGGAAAGCCAGATCCATAGTTTAATACTTTGTGTCACTATGTAGGTTTATAGCTATATTTAGATAGTCCATAAGAATGACCCACACATATGGAAGAACACTTCTTTATGCATGAATTTTTGTTGGCCATAAAAAGCAGAGTCTGAAAATAGGATCTGGCCAGAGGTAGATGTGAAGCAGTGGCCCAAGCTCTGTGGGGCTCAGGCTGTGGGCATGGGGCATGTGTCTCTGGGAGCAGCTGGGAGGTCTGAGGTGTGCAGTCTCCAGAATGTTTCCTCAGTAGAGGATGTGCTCTGGTTTTCTCTCCTTTCCATGGATGGCAGAACTTTCCCTTCAGAAATCAGAGAAAAGGGTTCATTTCTATTTTCTAGAACTTGAGAATCTCAGGAAGTTATTTGTTACCCTTTATTTTCTATTTCTTGATCCTAACTGCTCCATCTATTCTTTGAAGTATGATTAAATATTCTGTTAAAATTACACTGTTCATTAAAACAATATTCTGACAGGGTATAGGTACTGATTTTAGAACTGAAGCAAAGAGCAGATTTTTGTTTCTTCTTTCATTCATTCGCTCTTCCACCGCACATTTTTACAGTGTCTGCTGTGGACCTGCCTCTCTTTTAGGGTCCTGAGACTATAAAGATGAATCAAATGTTGGCAATAAACTAAAAGACAAGTGGGGTAACGATAAGTTACTGGATAACCACCATATAAAGCTTTGATAAGAGACATCCACACAGTGCTATCTGGGGCACTGAAACTAGACTGGGAAGAGACTAGCCAGGAAGATAGTGGTGTCAGAGAACAATTTAGAATTATGAGTTGTAGATAGCAACACAGTAAAGGCCTGGGTGGTGGGACTGGGGAGAGGAAAGGGAGGAAAAGGATGGTCTGGGTGCAAGTCTTGCAGTAAGGAAGCGCAGCAGAGTCCGTGTGGCTTGAGTGTTTCCTGGTAGCAGTGATCAAGAGTGAAGGGGGCTAGAAAGAGAAGACTGGCCTGAGAAGTATTAATAGAAACTCAGTAGGTCTCACAGGCCAGGCCAAAAAGTATAGACTCATAGGTTGTAAACTGGAAAGGGAAATAATTAGATTTCAGATGAACTTGTTTTTTTATTTACTTTTTTTTTTTTTTTTT
>VZQC01014537.1:3206581-3300578 GCA_009823505.1 Rhizomys pruinosus
TTTTTTGGTGTTTTCGAGACAGGGTCTCCTGTAGCCCCAGCTGTCCTGGAACTCACTCTGTAGACCAGGCTGGCCTTGAACTCACAAAGATCCGCCTGCCTCTGCCTCCCAAGTGCTAGGATTAAAGGCGTGCGCCACCACGCCCGGCGACAAAGATCTTTCTACAAGGAATGTTAGAAGTTTCACACTAACCTTTGCTTTAGGACAAAGATTTCCTGCTACAAAATTAGATGAGCTCTACACATCTTTCTAAAATTAGTTTACCACAGGGCTTAGCCAATGGGCATATTTCACAATTTCACTTAAGATGAAGAAAGGTTGGCAACTTCCACTAAACAACTTTAAAATCAAACAACAACCACACAGGAAATATTTCTCCCTAGTAAAGCTAATTATTTTTAGGGTCCCTGATTTAGTCATCCATCCATTTCTAGAACTTTCTCTGCAGTTTGCCAAACTTGTGCTTGAGGCTTCAACGTGACAAGTAGTGAAGGCACTGAAGGGAATGGAAGGAAAGGCAATGACTTTTCATTGAATTTAAAATTTGATAATTTTGCTAAAAAATTTTCTACAGGGCTGGAGAGATAGCTTAGCGGTTAAGAGCACCAACTGCTCTTGCAGAGGACCCGGGTTCGATCCCCAGCACCCACCTGGCGGCTGAGAACCGTCTATAACTCCAATTCCAGGAGAACTCCAGTTCCAGGGGTATCCGAGACCCTCTTCTGACCTCCGAGGCATTGCACGACACGGGTGCACAAACCTGCATGCAGACAGTGCAGTCATACACATACAAAAATAAATAAAATTTAAAAAAATTTTCTACAAATCCCAAGTACTGGAATCAAAGGCACATTAGAAATCACCGGCCAAAGATAACAGTCAGCAGAACAGCTTATGGGCCTTTTCCTGCTTATCGACCTTTTCCTTCATTAAAAAGTGCTCCATGGGGCTGGAGAGATAGCCTAGCGGTTAAGAGCACCGACTGCTCTTGCAGAGGACCTGGGTTCAATCCCCAGCACCCACATGGCGGCTGAGAACCGTCTGTAACTCCAATTCCAGGAGAACTCCAGTTCCAGGGGAATCCGACACCGTCTTCTGACCTCCGCAGCATTGCACGACACGGGTGCACAGACTTACATGCTGACAGTACACTCATACACATACAAAAATAAACAAAAATAATTAAAAAAAAAAGTGCTCCATTTCTTGGTCTACTCTTCAGTTTCTCTTGTTCTGCGCAGATTTTCATGTAGTTAGTTAGCATTCTGTCCCCTATATGGTCCTCGATTAGAGGACCGTCAGATACTAAACTGACAAGAACAGATACCTCATCCTAGCCAAAAGACACTTGATCTTAGCCAAAAGGCAGAGAAGCGATTTGGTGAGCTTCTAACTGGAAACAGCAGTCCCTACAAAGCTGCCCGGTGAGCAGGCAGCTTGGCCGCAGTTGCCCTCGGACCCTGTCTCTCCAGAGCCCGGGGTGGGGTGCGGCAGGGTGTGGAGTCTCACCCTAAGGGCACATCGGCGAAGGCGCTCCTGTCCGAGCGCAGGTCTCCGCCCGCGGCCGCCTGGCCCGCGGTGGGCAGTGTCCTACCCGCGGCCCGCGTGGCGCTGTGCACGGAGCTCCGCGGCCAGGAGGCGCGCGCCGCCCTGCTGAGCGCTCCCTGCGGCCGGGGCTTGGCCACAGGGCCCGCGCGCGCCTCCTCCAGCAGGCTGCCCGCGCTGTGACTGGTGCCCGGCCGGCGGGGCAGCACCGCGGGGCTGAGGGGGCCGTCGAAGACCGCGTCGCTGAGCGATCCGAAGCCCGGAGGCCGGCGCGTGGTGCCCGCAACCCGCAGACCCTGGGTTTCGGAGCGCGCGTAGCGCGGCAGGGTGAGGCGCGCACTGGGCGCCGCGCGGCTCCTCCAGGCGAACTGGTACTCGCTGTGCGCATAGCGCGCGCGCTCCGGGCTGCTGTCCGGGGAAACCTCCAGTCTCCGCAGCGGCTGCCTCAGCGAGCGTTCCTCCACCGACTTCTGCGAGCTGTACTGTACGGTCCCTCGGCCCCAGCGACCTCCGTAAGTGCCAGTCACGCCAGCCTGCAGAAGAGGAATGAAATGCAAATGGCGCCTCTGGAATTATTTTCCAAGATGCCATGTCTTTAACTCAGATGGCGAGGGGCTGGAGAGATGGCCTAACGGTTAAGAGCACTGATTGCTCTTGTAGAGGACCCAGGTTCAATCCCCAGCACCCACATGGTGGCTAAGAACCGTCTTTAACTCCAGTTCCAGGGGAATCCGAGATCCTCTTCTGACTTCCGTGTCATTGCACGACAAGGGTGCACAAACCTACATGCAGACAGTACATTCATACACATAAAAAAATAAAATTAAATTAAAAAAAGTAAAAAAAACAAAAACAAAATAAGTCAGATGGCGAAGGTCGAGTCGCATTTATTTGCACTACAGTGTAATACAGTTTAAACCGCCGGGCGTGGTGGCGCACACCTTTAATCCTAGCACTTGGGAGGCAGAGGCAGGCGGATCTTTGTGAGTTCAAGGCCAGCCTGGTCTACAGAGTGAGAGTGAGTTCCAGGACAGCTGGGGCTACAGGGAGACCCTGTCTCAGAAAGGCAAAATAATAATAATAATAATAATAATAATAATAATAATAAAATAAAGTCCCAGTTTTCCATAGCATCCACATGAATGTTCTCAAAATTCGGGCAATGAAAACCCTTGGGACAGACAAAGATCACAAAACAATGTNGCTTGGCGCTGCCAAGATGACTCAGCAGGTAAAGGTACTCGACAGCAAGCCTGACTGACAAGCAGAGTCCAATCCCAGGATCCACGTGGTGGAAAGAGAACCAACTCCCAGAAGTTGTCCTCTGACCTCCACATTTTCCCACCTGTGCATGTGCATGTACACACACACACACACACACACACACACACACGCACACACACAATTTAATAAAAAATTTAAAAATAGAAAATCCGACATTTGATAGAGAACAAATGAAAGACAATCCAGGGACCAGGTGTGTGACCCAAGCTTTAATTCCAGCACTCAGGAGGCAAGTGGATCTCTGACTTGAAGGCCAGCCTAGTCTACAAAGGCAGTTCCATGACAGTCAGGAGTATACAGTGAGACCCTGTCTCAAAATAACAAAATAATTAATATATAAGTGGGTAAATATAAAATATAAATATATATATATATATATATATATATATATATATATATATATGAAGCAGCAGAGCACGGTGCTGTGTGGCTGTGTCTCTGAGTAGGGGGCCAGCCTGAGTTAAATAGTGAAACCAAGCAAGCTACCTACCAAGAAAGAAAAGGAAAGGAAAGGGAAAGAGGAAAGGAACAGAACAGAAAGCAATGGAAAGGAAAGGAAAGGAAAAAGGAAATGAAAAGAACAAAATCAATACAGGGGAGAGGGAATTTGAGAAAGTCTAAAATTACAGTACTGAAGAATTTTGTGAATCACTGGTTGGTTCCTACTATAAAGTTCTGTTTCTCTCAAGTCAGAGGTGAATTCTGCTCCCAAGGCAGGGAAGTAGGTGTAGACAATCAAATATAATCTTGACTGAGACACTACAAGATAAGATAACTTTGTATAAATAAGGAGGTGGATCAGTGTGGTCAAAGGAAGCCAGGTTAAGATGCTGGCGATTAATTTAGGAGTAGAGAAATTGAGCTCTGTTTCCAAACAACTGCTGTGGAATCAGGGGCTACTTAGCTCTGAGGTCGTTTCCCAAATCAGCAAACTTGGGGGGCGGTGCTGAGGAGGGGGAGCCTGTTGTGCTTCTCTAGAGCCCAGTGGCTCCCTAACCCAGTCTCACACATCTCATCTCGAATTACTCATTACAAAGAAATGGGGGGGGGGGATACTGTGTCATCTGTGTCTTTAGCCTCTCAGCTGTTTTTTCTCATACTTTTAAAGAAAATAAAAAATGAACAAGATAATCAAGTCTTTCTAAAACCTAGGTAATATCTAATTCTCTAAATAAAATTTCTTTTTGGTCATGTAGTACTGTTTTGGACTTGGAAGGGAGGAAGACACTCAGCTATTGGAAGGCCTTGGAGACTCAAGAAAGAGGCTTAGAGCAGTCCCTTTCCAGTAGGATGGGGACTTATCCATATACTCTTTGAACAAATTGTTTAAAATTTAAAATTTCAAGAGACTAATAATATATTCGAAAGGTATTTGGAGGGAGAATGAAGATTGTCATTGCCAGAAAACTGAATTTTGAATCCATCTGAATTACCTTTGTACTTGTGTACTTATTTCCTGGTGCCAAACATTTTGTCTGGTGAACAAGTTTTCAGGCCTCAGAGGTTCCTGAGTAGAGAACGCTTCTGACTTGTCATCAAGATAGGGAAGTGTTATGGATTGTTTCTAGGAAGACTGCACTTTCCTTAAAGCCTAGCAAAAAGTCAAGCTGAGGTAGGACAGAAAGTCAGGGGAATCTGGGGGACATGAGAAGAGAGACCAACCTCCCACCCATGAATCCAGTTGGCTCCTCTGGTCAGAGGCAAGAATTTCAGCACAATTACCTGCACAGGCTTTTCTTTCTTCCCAGCTATAAACTTAAAATTTCCTAGGTATCTTACCAGAAACACCATTTAGAGGGAAAAGGCATGTCCCAAATTCCTCGTGCAGCCCTAGTGGCTTCTGGATTTGTTTTAGGAGATAATCCCAGCTGCCCCTCATTTATGTAAGTCATCAAGAGGGGGGGAAAGGGGAGGGAGCAACATTTTGAGATTTAACTTGAGTCACTAAAATGCTAATGCTAAGACAAGTCTCCCTTGAGGAGTCCACATCCACACTGGGGTGTCTCAGTTTCCAGGACTCTCTTAGAGAACCCTATATCTATTTTCTCAGGTGTATTGCCTTCCATTCTACTCTCTCTCTCATAATGGTAAAGTACCTTTAATAAAATCTCCAACTTTACTTCACATTGGCTACGCCTGAATTTTTTTTCTTCTTCACTGGGGCCCTGAATGCTGACTTGACCCCCTGTCAACATTCCTAAAAGATATAAGGGAACTTCTCAGGCTGCTGAGGGTTACAGTATAGATTGCTGTCTCTGTCCTGTACCTGGGATTTGCACTGAGAATAAGGGAAAGAAGAGGGCTTAAGGACCCAGCTGTCAAGGGCCTGGCTCCTGCCTAGGCTGACTAATCTATCTTTTTAAATTTTTTTTATTTTTTATTTTTTTGTCTTTTTTGAGACAGGGTCTCCCTGTAGTCCCAGATGTCCTGGAACTCACTCTGTAGACCAGGCTAACCTTGAACTCACAAAGATCCGCCTGCCTCTGCCTCCCAAGTGCTAGGATTAAAGGCGAGTGCCACCACGCCCAGCAGGCCAACTAATCTATCTTTAACTCTACACTCTTATTCTTTTTCTACCCCCAGTCCACACTGTAGACTTCCAGGGAAGCAGGGCTCTGTGCTGGCCTGGGAATGGAGTCCAGCAGGATAGATGCCAGGTAACACAAAGGCTCTGGGCCCTAAGGGTGTAAGAGAGAGAAAGCTCCAATTCACTCCACCTCCAAAGAAACAGAAACTTCCTAAGGAGGCTGTGACAAGCAGATAATTATTAGTGGGCTGATCCAGAAGAAACCAGGTTTGCTGTTTGTTTACAAGGTTAGTGACTCTTCCCTGCTGCTAGGGAAGTTAAGTTGGGAGACTCATTTGAACCAATGACAGCCTGAGCAATATGGGACCCTGTCTCAAAACAAAACCCCAAAATACGGTAACAACAAAATCTATAGTCCTTGTAAAGGACTAAAATCAACTATAAGAAGTTATGGGATGCTGCCTGACCCATTAGTCCTCACTCTTTCTGTCTGCTGCCCCTACCATCCCAAGTAGTATTGTCTGATGCTTTTTAGAACCCTGGCTGTGAGGATTCATTTGGGAACTTAAGCTGTCCAATTACTGTGGCCATGTTTTTCTTTTCTTTTCTTTTTTTTTTTTTTTTTTTTTTCTTTTTGAGACAGGGTCTCCCTGTAGCTCTGGCTGTACTGGAACTCACTTCGTAGACCAGGCTGGCTTTGAACTCACAAAGTTCCGCCTATATCTGCCTCCCGAGTGCTAGGATTAAAGGTGTGCGCCACCATGCCCGGCGGCCATGTTTTTCTTAAGAGAGTCCCCATAAGGAGATGGCCTGGCACTAGACATGACAGCTTGTAACTGTAGATTGAGTTGGGAGGATTACTTGAGGCCCAAATTTATAGTCTAGCAGGAAAATCTCACTTCGAGATTGGGTGTGTGTGTGTGGGCGTGTGTGTGGGAATCACTGCAGGAAACTCTGCTTAAAGATGGAAATAATGGAACTGGACGTGGTGGTGCACGCCTTTAATCCCAGCACTAGGGAGGTAGAGGCAGGTGGATCTCTGTGAGTTCAAGGCCAGCTTGGTCTACAGAGAGTTCTGCTGGAGCTACAGGGAGACCTTGTCTCAAACACACACACACACACACACACACACACACACACACACAAAAAAAAAAAAAAAAAAAGGAGGAAATAATGTTCCTGATCTGCCTGACACAGGCCTGGCTGCCTAATACACTAGTAAGTCAGATCTTGCCCATTCTCAGGCAGCTTGAGTGTCTACACTTCCCCCTCTTCCCCTTTGAGCCTTTGGCCCAGGCCTACTTCTGCTCCCCCACCTCAGATCGCTCCTCCCCTCTTAGTCCAGACCTGTCCACTGCATCCTGATCTCTTACACCCAGATTAGATCAATTCTCCAGCTTCCTTTGTTAGAGCCTCCACAGGCTGTGCCCACCCTGCCGTACCTCCTCTTGCCCTTGATGGCCCTCCTGATCTGCCTACCACAGACCAGCCTACTCTGAGAATCTGAAGCTCGCACCAACTCGCTTTTCATACCTGAGCAAAAAGCAACCAAGCTACATCAACAATATGAACAGAAACAAACTTCAACTAAACAAAGGCAGAATAGAATTTCCTATTGTATATACAACCAAAAAAAGATATCCATATGTCCAAATGGCAATGCAAAACCACAAATATATGAAAAATTAACAGAATATGTCCCCACCAGTCCTACAGAAATGTATTACATTGAGAATCACACTGAGGAACTCTGTAACACAGAGTTTTTTAAAAAGTCATAAACATGATCAAAGAACTTAAAACACAGAGAAACAACTCAAAGAACTCAAAGAGGATAAGCATAAACCTGTGAGGAAGCTCACGAAAATGCAAATATGCGACTGAATGAAAACCAGTTAAAAACTAGAAAAGTGAATTCACAAAGAGAAATGTTGAAGGAAACCCAAGTTGAGATGAAGATGGAATTGAAAAACACAGTAAGTCAATTTGAAACAACAGGAGAAAGCCTGTTCATAAGAAGAATGAATTACATGGAAAACAGAACATCAAGACTGGACAACGAACTTGAAGAGGTAGACTCCTTAAGCAAAGACTATAAAAAAATTGTAACAACACAGGAATGGAATACTCAGGAAATGTGGGACTGCATGAAAAGACCAAATCTACATATCATGCATGGGCATACAGGAAGGAGAAGAATCTCAGATGAATGGTATTGACCAGGATTAGAGAAGACATCTTCCCTAAATTAAGGAAAGACATATCCATAGAGATCCAAGAAGCTTATAGAACACCAATTAGTCAGGACCAGAACAGAAACTCTCCAGAGCATATCAGAGTAAAACCACTAAATATACAGAGCAAAGAGAGGGTGTTGAAAGATGTTAGAGAAAACAAAAAGTTACATAATTCTGACGGGAAAACCTATCAGAATTATATCTGCCTTTTCAATACAAACCATGAAAGCCAGAAGAACCTGGACTAAAGTATTCCCAGTTCCAAATGACTGTGGATGCCAATCCCAAAAACTTCACCCAGGAAAACTATCTATTATAGTCAAGGGGAATGAAAAATTTCCCCTGACATGAATAGGCTGAAACTATTCATGTTCACCAAATCAGCCTTACAATACTTGAAGAAGTACAAAGGATAGAAGATAGGAATGATTATATCCAAGAGGTTACAGAAAGAAAACAAAGGTATAATTATGGAAACACAAAATAGGACCAAGAATGCAAACAAATTAAATGACAGTAACCAATACACATCATTCTTTCTTTGTTTTTGTCTTTGTTTTTTGGTCTTTTAGAGACAGGGTCTCCCTGTAGCCCCAGCTGGCCTGGAACTCACTCTGTAGACCAGACTGGCCTTGAACTCACAAAGATCCATCTGCCTCTGTCTCCCAAGTGCTAGAATTAAAGGCGTGCACCACCACACCCGGCCTAATACACATCTTTCAATAATAACTCTAAATATCAATGTCCTCAACTCCCTAGTCCAAAGATACAGGCTAGTGGATTAAGAAACAAACAAACAAACAAACAAACAAAAAGATGGCCTTTTTGTTGTCTTCAAGAAACTCATCATGGGAGCTAGAGAGGTGGCTCAGTGGTTCAGAGCACTGACTGCTCTTGCAGAAGACCAGGGTCAACTCCCAGTACCCATGTAGTGGTTAATTCCAGTTCCAGGGGAATCTGATATCATCTTCTGACCTCTATGGGCATTGTACAATATGGGTGTACTTATATACATGCAGGCAATACACTCATACACATGAAATGAAAATAACTAAATAATAAAAAAAGGACAAATTCACCTCACATTCTAGGATAGGCACTACCTTAGGGTGAAAGGATGGAAAAAAAATATTCCAAGCAAATGAGACCAAGAAAGAAGCAGGAGTTGCAATTCTAGTCTCTAAAAACACAGACTTCAGGGCTGGAGAGATGACCTAGTGGTTAAGAGCACCGACCGCTCTTTCAGAGGACCCGGGTTCGATCCCCAGCACCCACACGGTGGCTGAGAACCGTCTGTAACTCCAACTCCGGGAGAACTCCAGTTCCAGGGGAATCCGACGCCCTTTTCTGTCCTCCGCGGCTTTGCACGACATGGGTGCACAGACCTACATGCAGACAGTACATTCATACACATAAATAAAAAATAAAAAATAAAAAAAACCCCAAAACCAAAACAAAACAAAACAACCCACAGACTTCAAATTAAAACTAATCAGAAAAGATAAAGAGGGTCACCTCATTCTAATCAAAAGAACAACTGACCAAGAAGTTATTACAATCATGAACATATATGTACCAAACCCTGCTGCACCCAATTTCATAAAAACAGTACTATAAAACACAGATTAAACCCAACTCAGTAATAATAGGTGACTTTAGTACCCCACTATCTCCAGTAGACAGGTGAATTGAACAAAGAATAAACAGAGAGACATCAGAATTAAAATGACATCATACATTCCTGCTTGAGCCACCAGTAGTCTGTTGAAAACAGAACTTGGACAGACCCAAGAGTTTGATGTGTCACCTCAGAGAAAAATGGATTGTCCTATCTCTCACCTGTAGAAGAATGAAATTGGATCTTTATCTTTCACCCTGGACAAAAGTCCATTCCAAATGGACCAAACACCTCAATATAAAATCTAAATCAGATATCAATTGCTCAGGCATTAAGGTCAACGACCAACAATAATCAAGCTACTAAGCTTCTGTACAGCAAAAGAAACAACAAAGGAAGTGAAGAGGAAACCCATAGAGTGGGAGAAAATCTTTACCTGCTATGCATCTGACAGAGGATTAATATCCAGAGTTTACAAAAAACTTCAAAATATAAAGAAATAAGAAAACAAATGACCCAGTAAAAAGATGGGCTAAGGACTTAACAGAATTCTCCAAAGAAGAAATAAAAAGGACTAAGAAGCACCTTGAAAAGTGCTCAACATCCTTAGTAATTAGAGAAATACAGATCAAAACCACTTTAAGATTTCATCTCACCCTAGTCAGACTGGCTAAGATCAAGAGAACAAAAGGGAGCGCTCATCCACTGCTGGTGGGAAACGCAAACTCACGCAACCACTATAGAAAGCAGTGTGGAGAACTTTAAAAAAAATAAAAAATGAATCTACCATACAATCTGGTTATACCACTCATTGGAAAGGACTCATCCTACTGTAGAGATGCCCTATATATCCATGTTTATTGCTGATGTCTTCACAATAGCTAAGAAATGAATCAACCTGAATGTCTGTCAATTGACAAATGGATAATGGACATGTACTACATTCACACAGTGGAGTTCTACTCAGCAGTAAGTGAAGAGAAAATTCTGAAATTTGCAGGTAAGTGGATGGAACTAGAAACTGTTAAACTAAAAGCAAGTGAAGTATGTTCTCCCTCATTTTCAGATTGTAGCACCAATCCCATATATGTGAGAGTATATCCTGATGTAACAGCAGGAGCCAGGAAAATGGAAAGGAAGCCTGGAGGTAAAGGGAAAGAGGCAGAGAGTGGGAAACAGATGTTACCAGGTTGGGGGAGGTTGAGGAAAATGGGGTTATTAAACTGGGATGGGAGGAGAAAAGGACATAAAAGGAGGCATGAGAGTAAGGAGACAGGTTTTAGTGAGTGGAACAGGGAGGCACTTAGAGAGGGCGAGAGAAAGGATAAATAAAAAATAAAAGACAAATAAAAGGTAAATAAACTTAAGTAGCATAAAAAGCCAGAGAAAAATGCACTAACTCAACGCCCTCTGGAAAAATATGCATCTGATGCCTGAACGTTAAGTGCATGTGCATACCTCAAGGCTATATAATAAGGCATATAGGCTGGGTGTGGTGGTACACACCTTTTATCCCAGCACTTGGGAGGTAGATCTCTGTGAGTTTGAGGCCAGTCTGGTCTACATAGTGGGAAGGCCAGCTGGGGATGAAGGGAGACCTTGACTCAAAAAAGATTAAATAGATAGATATAGATAGATAGATAGATAGATAGATAGATAGATAGATAGATAGATAGATAAATAGATAGGGAACAGACTAGAGAAACCTCCCTTCCAGTTGCTGGTCAGAGTTGTTCAAGACACTCCCCAAATAACACCGATTATTGCCACGGCCCTTAATTACCTTAATTAGCTCCCAGGACTTGAAGGTAAGCCCCTATTGGGGGAGTTGGGACATATTTTAGACACAGGACTTGGAGCAAGGAAGCCGGAACTGACATGGAACCCATTTCCCTGAAAACTAGGTCTCATAGTTCTAGAGGATACTATGGAAGCTGCTGAAGGAGAAAATGAATCAATGGTCCAAAGTAGCTCTAGAGCCTAATAACCACAATGACTGGCACATCGAGCTACCTCTCTCTGTTGGTGTAGTAGTGGCACTGTTACCTAGGGCGTAATTAACAACTATCTAATTGAATGTAAAGCCCTAGTAATGAGAGTGAACTCACAGGTGGGACTGGAAATATAGCCAAATTCACATGGCTGGAAAGGTTGATCCTAGAGAAAATCCTCTCTCTGCCATATCGCTAGACAAATGAAATTTCTTACTGTATGCTAAACATGGATCCTTATATTTTCAGAGAAGTATACCATATATCCCTCATCGGAGAAGCTTCTTTTTGCAGCATATGGAGGACATTAGAGTGCCACAGCTGGTCACATAGAGAGAATATATATCTGAGAGATGTCCAGCCCTAAATGACATGTCTACAGTGGAACCTCTATACCTAAGGCCCATGGAACATGGAAGAACAGAGGGTAGAGAGAATAGTAGTACATCCCCAAACTCTTACCAGTAAAGCTTCCTCATATGAACTCACAATAAAGGTAACAGCATGCACAAGACCCATGCCAAGTCAATCAGATGAAAGCGCAGCATAGAACAGGGGGAAACAGGCTTAATCCCTAGTCTAGGAGCTATTTGGCAACTGCTGGGTGAGGGAGAGTAGATCTTCTTTAAGGGAGTTACTCTAGATATGGTGACTAGATTCCAGTAGATGAACTTGCACCAAAGGACAACTAGAAAGGACTTAATGTGTGACAAAATGCCTGAAATCCAATGGGAGTTATGTGGGGAGGGATGCAGGAGGGGAACTAAATTTGATTAAGATCTATTATGTGAAATGCATAAAAACTCAATAAAATATTTTTTTAATTTTTTAAAAAATGTGTATGAATGTACTGTCTGCATGTAAGTTTGTGCACCCGTGTCATGCAATGCCGCAGAGGTCAGAAGAAGATGGTTCTCAGCCGCCATGTGGATGCTGGGACTCGAACCCGGGTCCTCTTCAAGAGCAGTTGGCGCTCTTAACCGCTAGGCCATCTCTCCAGCCCCTCAATAATATATAATATATATTTTTTTTTTGGGGGGGGGTCTTTTCAAGATAGGGTCTCCCTGTAGTCCCAGCTGTCCTGGAACTCACTCTGTAGACCAGGCTGGCCTTGAACTCACAAAGATCCGCCTGCCTCTGCCTCCCGAGTGCTAGGATTAAAGGTATGTGCCACCACACCAGTCTTTTTTTTTTTTTTTTAAATGAAATATTTTTTTAAAAGTCAGCATAGAACTGGGGGAATGGGCAGGAGGCCTTGAACTTAGCTGAGGAATGAACTATTGGCAACTGATCACTGCTGGGTAAGGGAGAGTTGATCTTCTTTAAGGGATTGATGCTAGGTAGGCTACATGAGATTCTGTGGTGGGCTATCGGGGAGTGCAGGAAAGGAAGGTCTAAATATGATTAAAATGTATTGTAGGAAATCCACAAAAAGTTAATGAAAATATACACTGAACAAGAAAAGATGGAAATAGCCTCCAATGAAGTGTCCCTGAATGGCCAGTACAACAGCAGCAAGAGTGCTTGCTGGGCATGGCTGTGCTCGTCTGTAACATCAGCACTCAGGAGGTGAGGCAGAGGCAGGTGTCGCTCTGTATTGGAGGCCAGAAGGGGACAGGTGGACTTGATCTCAAAACCAAAAGCAAAAATGAGGCAAGGGTGATACTGTAGGTGATAATGGTCTGGAGGGCCCCTGTTTGAGGAAATTTTCTAAAACTGCATCCTTTCATCATCGTGTACCACTATGTTATGGAGCTATAGGAATTAGTGGCTCTATGAACCATCCATATAGAACCAAGATTATCTTCCCACTGTATACTGTCCTGACTTTTATGTATTCAATTTCCTTTTCATTTATTTATTTTGTATTTTATGAGTGTTATGCCTGCATGTGTGTACTGTGCAGTGCCCCTGGAGAGGACAGGAGAGGGCTCTAGATCTCCTGGAACTGGAGTTACAGATGGTTGTTAGCTGCCATGTGGTGCTGGGATTTGAACCTGGGTCTTCTGTAAGAACAGACAGTGCTCTTAACCTCTAAGCCTTCTCTCCAGTCCCTTATCCTTTCTATAGTCAAGGATTTTGAACATGAACACTCCTAAGTTATTTTTTCTTTCTTTTTTGTTGTTTTTGAGATGAGGTCTACCTATGAGGCCCAATCTAGAGTTACTCTCGTCTCGGATTCCTGAGTGTGGGGACTAAAGATGTGTGCTGCCACCGCTGGCTTGATCTTTAGACTGTCTCCAGTAAAACAGTACATCCTATCAAATAGCTACTTAGTGACTTTTATCATCAGGTTTATTAATGTAAAAATATGTTTAACAAACATTCAAATTTTGTAGCTGTTTTAAGACTTTTCAAAGCGATTTGAACTCCTAACTTTTCAATATTTGTTTTAGGGAGCTTGAATTAGTTTGTTTCTTTAAAATATTCTGTAATACAATTATTATCACCCCCATTTATTTCTAATTAATTAACTGTTTTGTTCTTTGAGACAGGGTCTTCCTACGTATATCAGCTCCAGGCGGCCTGGTACTTACTATGTGGTCCAGGGTGGCAATCTTCCTACCTCAGTGTGGTGGTTTGAATGAGTGTCCCCCATAGGCTGTAAAGTATTCAGACACTTGTCTCCAGTTGGTGGCACTGTTTTTGGAGGTCTTAGAAGGTGTGGCTGTGCTAGAGGAAGTACGTTATTGGGGGCAGGCTTAGTGAGTTTAACAAGCCTGTGGTCTACAGTTGCTCTCTCTCTGCTTCTCACATCTCTTTGGGAGATGTGACCCTTGGCTTCCTGCTCCAGATCCAGCCGCCACGCCTCCTGCCACAATGGACTCTAGTTCCCTGGAACCGTCAATCGTAAGATCAAATAAACTCTTCCTTTTATAAGTTCCTTGGTCATGGTGCTTTATCACAGCAACAGAAAAGTGACTAATACACTCGGTCTCTCAAAGTGTTAGGATTACAGTCATGAAACCCTGCGCCTGGCTCTACATTCCACTTTTATGACAAGGGAAATACAACTGACTTACTTTAAATTGCAAAAAACAAACCAGGCTTGAATTCTTTACTCCTTGACTGCATGGCACTCAATCTGAAATCATCATTTACAAACATTCAGGGCAACTGTTGGTATAGTTTTGATGTGAGAACCTAAACCAATCATCCTCTTTTCCCAGGCACTTTCATCCAAGCAATACCAAGAACTCTGTGAATAGTATTTACTTGCTGTCATGGGCTCTTATAAGTAAGCTTTCTAGAGCTGGAGAAATGAATCAGTGGTTAAGAGCACTGACTGCTCTTGTAGAGGACACAGGTTCAATTCCCAGGACCCACATGGCAGCTAAGAACCATCCTTAACTCCAGTTCCAGGGGAATCTGACACCCTTTTCTGGCCTATGAAGTATGGCACGACATGGGTATACTCACATATATGCAGGCACAACACGCATACCCATAAGATAGTATTTTTAAGCCACAGACTCTCCTGTGGAATCCATGTAGATGTGACCCCTGATACTCAGCCCACTTATGGGCTCATAGATGGCTTCCTTGTTAAAAGGACAATTTCAAACGAAAACCACGGAGCACTTTGCTTAGGCAATAATTTGTTTAAGATTGATAGAGTGTATTAAATGTGAATTAGCCAACTGTATTCTAAGATTTTAAAGAAATTTTAAACTTCATTTTTTTTTTCTTTTGGTCCTTTTGAGACAGGGTCTCCCTTTAGTCCCAGCTGGCCTGGAACTCACTTTGTAGACCAGGGTGGCCTTGAACTCATAGAGATCCTCCTGCCTCTGCCTCCCAAGTGCTGGGATTAAAGGCGAGCACCACCACACCTGGCCTAAACTTTGTTTTTTTCAAAAAATCAGGATGGGGATGAACTCATTAGACAAGTATTCATTATTTTCTGTTCAAACAAAGCATAAAACATATATGAGGTGTTTAAACATATAATACAGCCATTCCCTTTCTAAAAACAGAAACAAGCAAACACAAAGATTCTCTATGTAGAGTTACATCCTGCCCTAAATAAACAATACAGAAATCTAGGTTTCCAGGGGAGATATAGCTCAGTTGGCCAAGTACGTAGCCAGTAGACATGAGGCCCTTAGGCCCCAAAGCCCAGGATCTCCAGCACTATGATGGTATATGTCCTTCACCTCAGCATTTGGGAGGCAGAAGCAGGAGGATAAGGAGTTCAAGGTCACCCTCAGATACATAGCAAGTTTCAGGCCAGCCAAGCATATAAGAAGCCTATCTCATTAAAAAAAAAAAAAAAAAGAANTATATATATATAAAGAAATCCATGTTTTCTTACACTGAAAATTCATGTTTGACTCTAAATTCAAAGGCTTGTCTACTTCTAACCAACAACCACCAATCTGTGGCCCTTCTTTCTGTGTGCAGACCACTAAGGCACCTCAACGTCAGTAAGCTCAGTAACTAAGAAATTTCTGAAAGAGGTTTACATGAGCAAAAACACATGTTGGTTCAAATGGGATGGGACTGGGACCTGCTATTCCAAACTACAGCCCCTTTTTCCTCCGGGAAATAGTACAAGTTCTCAACTTCATCTGCTCATCCTTGAGGCAGCCCAAATGAAATCAAACAGACATCTCCCCAAACAGGTCATAAACCTTTCATTTCAAAAGGGACTACCTGAGGAAAGCAATGTTTTCTTGGGAAGAATCTTGGTAGCAGTAGCCCTCATTCTTCAAATATCTTTAAAATATTTAATCTGGGGCTGGAGGGATGGCCTAGCGGTTAAGAGCACCGACCGCTCTTGCAGAGGACCCAGGTTCGATCCCCAGCACCCACATGGTGGCTGAGAACCGTCTGTAACTCCAATTCCAGGAGAACTCCAGTTCCAGGGGAATCCGAGACTGTCTTCTGACCTCCGCGGCATTGCTACATGCAGACAGTACATTCATACACATACAAAAATAAATAAATAAATAAAATTAAAAAAATAAAATATTTAATCCATTAAAATTGGGGGCATATATTATAGGTGAGGCATGCGTCTTGAAATGTATTAGATGGAAATTACACAGCAATTCAGGGGAGAGGGAGGGAGCGAGAGGGAAAAGAAAGGAAAGGAAAGGAAAGAAAAGGAGAGGGATTAAAAGAATACATGAAGTATGTTTATAGTATGGAGGAACATACAACAGCATTTCAAAGTGGGTGAAGAATTTTCATTGTATTATGTGTTTATATATATGTAGTAAATTTATTTCGCTGAAGATATGTGTAGATGCATATATTTAGGGAATTCATTATTCTATATCTTGAATTATTTATTTATTTATTTATTATTTATTTATTTTTGAGGCAGGGTCTCCCTATAGTCCAAGCTGGCTTGGAACTCAATATCTAGAGCAGGCTGGCCTTGAACTCATAGAGATCAGCCTGCCTTTGCCTCCCAAGTGCTGGGATTAAAAGCATGCACCATCATGCCTGGCATATCTTGAATAGTTTATGTAAGACCTAGGTAAGTATTTACTCAGGCTAAAAAAATGAGTAGAATATATTGGTTCAGAAAACTATAAGGAAGAACTAATTTAAAGCAAAGCGAAGACAAATAATATTTTGTATTACTGAAAATTTAAGAAGCAGTTATGCAATGCTATCTGTGGGTACCAGTTAACACAATTCACACAGTCAATGGTAAGAAACAACTCACCACATCTCACTGCATCTGGTGTGTGTTGCGAAGCACAGATGTGAACTTAAAAAATTTTATTATTTTAATTTTATGTGTATGAGTGTATTGCCTGCATTTATGTAAGTGCACATGTGTCATGCAACACCTGTGAAGGTCAGAAGAGGACATCCTGGAATTGGAGTTAAAGACAGTTGTTAGCCACCATGTGAGTACTGGGAATTGAACCCAAGTCCTCTGCAAGAGCATCTGGTGCTCTTAACCACTAAGCTATCTCTCCAGGCTCAAGTTCTTATAAAGTTAAATTTGATAATGACAAAAATATCTATTAAAAAGTTTCTTCAGGGCTGAAGATGCAGCTTGGTTGGGAGCATCCTTGCCTGGCACACAGGCCCTGGGTTTGATCCCCAGCACCACATAAACTGGTCCTGGTAGCACACAGCTGGCATCCCAGCACTCAGAGTCGAGGCAGAGGATCAGGAATTCAGAGTCTTCCTCAGCTACATAGTGAGTTTGAGGCCAGCCTGGGCTATATGAGACTGTCTCAAAAGAAAAAATAAGTGCAAAAGGGTCTTCTTATATTATGGTGTCTATGCTATTTTTTTTTTTTTTGCAGTGTCCAAATATGTGACAACAGAATTTGTGATTATAAACTGGTGACTCGGAGGACTGAGGCTCTAGGTCAATCATAGAATGGTTGCTTTCCATATGTAAGGACTCTGAGTTTGATCTCCAACACTGAAATAAATAGTGTAGTAACTTAGTATGCTACTAAAGTATTAAGGAAATATACCTCTCAGAAGTCTCTAAATCCACTAATTTCTATAAATTCTATAAATTGTCTTCCTACCATTCCTGCCCATCCATTTGCTGGGCTGCTCAGAGTAATTTTTTGTATGATTTTAGAACTCAGCGACATAACACTATAAAAGCACCTTGATTTGAGTTTTGGTCCAAAGGTCAATTGATAGAATTTACCACTTAATTACTTTTTGCTTTAAAAAATCTCACTACAAAGCGGGGTGTGATGTCCTACGCCTTTTAATCCCAGCACTTGGGAGGCAGAGACAGGTGGATTTGTGTAAATTCCAGGCCAGCCTGATCTACATAGCAAGTTCCAGGCCAGCTGGGGCTACAGGGAGACCCTGTCTCAAAAAGACCAAAAAAAAAAAAAAAANGGCCCTGGGAGGCAGGAAGCCGGGAATTAAACCCAGAGGTGTGAGTGACGCCTCACACTCGGGCAACAGGACCAGGGCTGACTTGCCAGTCTTTTCCCTTTCCAGACAGATCGCTCCAACTCACTGACTAACCACCTTGCTCCAGAGTGACTCATTCCTGTAATTCCCTTTGGCAAAGGATTCTTACAGAACAAGGTTAGATGTTTTTTTTTTTTAATTTATTTTTTTTTAATTTTATTTATTTTTGTATGTGTATGAATGTACTGTCTGCATGTAGGTTTGTGCACCCATGTTGTGCAATGCCGCGGAGGTCAGAAGAGGGTGTCGGATTCCCCTGGAACTGGAGTTAAAGATGGTTCTCAGCCGCCATGTGGGTGCTGGGGATTGAACCCGGGTCCTATGCAAGAGTGGTCAGCGCTCTTAACTGCTAGGCCATCTCTCCAGCCCCAAGGCTAGATGTTATTTTGTCAGTTCAACACTGATTTTACACTCATGTTGAATTTCTGATCTAATTAATGAAAAATTATTTAAGTTTTTTATTTTCCTTTGCTGAGAGGACAAGCCTATTGCTGACCATTATATGACTGCTATGAAATATTCTGTGTTTATAATGGTGCCTGTTGACAGTATTTGTTTTTCTAACAAGGCTGAGGGTTGCCTTGAACTCACAGCAATCCTCCTGCCTTGGCTTTCTAAGTATAGGCATGTGCCACCATACTTGGGTTTTTTGTTGTGTTTTTTTGTTTGTTTGTTTTTTGTTTTTTTTTTTGAGACAGGGTCTCCCTGTAGCTCTGGCTGTACTGGAACTCACTCTGTAGACCAGGCTGGCCTTGAACTCACAGAGATCCACCTGCCTCTGCCTCCCAAGTGCTAGGATTAAAGGCGTGAGCCACCACGCCCAGCCATACTTGGTTTTTAATTATATTTTTTGACACCTGGAATGAACTTTTATTGTTTCTCTAGAATATGCTCTTATCACAGATAAGATATTTAAAGAAGCTTACCAGGAAATCAAGTCAACTGGCTGGAGACGTGTGTTTCTGGTGTCCTACCTAAGGAATTGTATAATGCATTAGCTTAAGCACTCTAGAGACAGGGCAACTATGTAACAAGCAGTATTTTTTTAAAATTTTATTTATTTATTTTTATGTGTATGAATGTACCGTCTGCATGTAGGTTTGTGCGCCCGTGTAGTGCAATGCGGTGGAGGTCAGAAGAGGGTGTCAGATTCCCCTGGAACAGGAGTTAAAAACGGTTCTCAGCCGCCATGTGGGTGCTGGGGATCAAACCCAGGTCCTCTGCAAAAGCAGTCGGAGCTCTTAACTGCTAGGCCATCTCTCCAGCCCGTAGCAAGCAGTATTTTAAGATACAATAAAGTTCTCTCTTTGGTATAACTTGCCAATCTTAAATGTTTCTATTGTGACTTTTATAAAAGGATTTTAAAATTGAATACAATATTTACATAATTTATAATGCAGCAGCCACACACCTTGGAAGCTACTCCCACCTAAGAGATACAGCTGACTTAAAATGTTCAGCACAGCATGGTGGCACATGCATTTAATCTCAAGTAGAGGCAGGATCTCGGGGAGTGTGGGGCCACAAAACAAAACAAAACAAAAGAAAAAATGCTCAGTACAGTTGAAAGTAATGCCAAAAGATATAGTTGGTTTATAGTGAAAAGGACCCACTTAACAGCATCAGGGAAATACAAAGAACCTTGCAAGACATTACATACAAGTCTGCCTCACTTTGGTTATCCTTCCTGGTATGTCAACAATTCAGAATTCTCCAGGGCCTAGAGCTAACTGCAGTTAACACCAGGGTCATTCTTTCCAGATCAGCTTTTTTTCAACAATTGCTTGCATGTCTCTGCTTTAGAGACAGGACAGTAATACAAGGAAAAAAATAAAAACAATATAGCCAGCAAGACTCCCCCAAATCTTCTCAAAGCACTTGAATTAAACAACATATGGGACACCCCTGGTCACTGTTCTGAGGCACGTGAGCCCTGATTTCCTTTCAGAGTCTGAAAAAAGCTGTGATCCCAGGCAGGGTTTGCTGTCTTACCTCTGTGCCAGTCACACTTACGTGTGTGTGGGCTGGCGGGAGCTGCTGCGGCAGGAAAAACAGTCCAAGCGTTTGCTCCTTAGTTGGACGTGCCACTCAGTAGTTGCCTGAAGCATTTGGGCAGAGGAACAAGGATGGTGCCCTTTGTTCTACTGTATCGCCTTAGCTACTATGAAATATTCATCTTCTTCCATTCTAGAATGCAGAATCTCCACCTAGCTCCAGTACACAATCCTACTCAATTTTTGAGATTTACAACCCCAGCTTCTCCAGAAAGTTTATTTTTTTATTTATTTTTATTTTTTGTCTTTTCGAGACAGGATCTCCCTGTAGCCCCAGCTGTCCTGGAACTCACTCTGTAGAGCAGGCTGGCCTTGAACTCACAAAGATCCGCCTGCCTCTGCCTCCCAAGTGCTAGGATTAAAGGCATGTGCCACCATGCCCTGCTCAAGAGTACTTTTTTAGTACTGCATTTCTTCAGGGTGTAAACTCCCTGTTTTGAAGCATGTGGAATGTGTGCTTAATTCAGCACTACACTGTGTGCTCTGAAAGGGACTCGTTTATTGGAGGTGGATGAATCTACCTGGCAGCTCCTGTCTTATTTGTAGAAGAGGACAGAGCACTCATGAGGCTGGGACTGAACTTCCTACAACTGTTGCTAGACGTACTTCATGTGGAAAGGTTTTCCTTATCTCATCTAACTGTCTTACAGGTATAATGAAATGGAAACCCGTGAAATTCTAGAACACACAGTCTGCTACAAGATAGGTGCTTAGCAATGCTCCCTTTCCTTCTGCCTGCCCCCTGTCTGTTGATGTCTGATTATTCTGGCCAGCCATCTTACAGGATAAGAGAGAGTTTCTAATATGCCTCTTTGTGTTCTCCAAGCTGAGGCTGGTCGGGTTCCAGTTTAGCACAGGCCCTGTAGGTACACAGAACGCAGGAGCGAACACACTAAGTCCTTTGCTTCCTAACTCTGAATTTTGGGTCTTTTACGCCCAGCGTCTGTTGTGGGACCCTTCCCATCTTCTCAGGATGGCTCAGTTTTATTCAGAAAAAAAAAAAAAAAAAAAAAAAAAAAAAAGAGGCCAACCTAGTTGCCTAAAAACAAGGATGCAACTACTGATCACCCTAAAAACCCAGGTTCTGGAGTTTAAAAAGCAGCTTGCCACTTTCTGCTGGGAATCTCTGATTGTTATTTGTTTAGTCTCCTTATCTGTAAGCTGGGAGCACCAAAAACTCTGGTGGCTTATGCCCGGAAATCCTAGCACTTGGGTGGGGTGGGGGGGTCCTCGAAGCTGGAGACAAGCTCCAGGAGAACTTGTCTCCAAAGGAAAAAAAAAACCTACTTTATTAAAAACAAGAGTAATATAAAATGTAAACCACATAGCCCAATTCTAGGCACACTGTAGGGCACTCAGTGACATGCGCTCGCAATCATTAAACATCTCTACATTTTATCCCTAGCAGGCATTGCACTTGCCACTGCTGAATTACTCTCCAGAAAAAGTTCAACGCTGTAGGAAAAAAAAAACCCCTCGATATTACAGTTTGGTCCAATTTCTTTACCCTCCTTTCCTCTGTGACAAGGCTATATAGTACTTCAGTAATTAAAAACAAACAAAACTACCAAACGACTAAACACGTGCTTGGGTATTTCAACAAGTGAGGAAAGGATGTCCGGTGCACTGCAGACCCCGAAAACAACCTATGAAAACCCAGTTTCTCCTGGGAGTTGTTTTGGTGAGAACAGCCTGCACCCACGCAGGCACAGGTTAGGGTGGTGGTGTGTGGGTGTGGACACAGAGCCCGGTAGGGCTTGGTGGGCGGGGCTGCCGCCAGCCCGGCCAAAGTCTTCTTCCTCCTCCTCCTTCTCCTCCTGCCTTGATCCCAGGCCCAAAGTCTACACAGCAAATTTGTCTACTTCCTAGATCCACGGTTGGTGGAGCGCTTCTAAATCCACCAGGGCGCGGCGGTCCTACCCCAATTTACCGGATGTAGGAGCCGCAGGCCTTTCAGGTTTTCCTTTTCAAGATATTTATGGAGAGTCACGAACTCTAAAACATTTAAATCAAAGCCAAAAGCGCGTTCTTCCAGAAAAAAAATAACCAGGCACACCAAAGTCTGAGTCGAATTTCACAGTGCTTTGAGAATCTGCAGGTTAAATTCCCTGTACAAAGCACCGGAGGAGGGGGGCAAGGGGAATCTCTGACTGACTTCTTTAATACAGACAAGGGTGTATCTAATATGCATGCGCATGAATATAATAAAACGGAGCAAGAGGTTAGGGAGGATAAAAACATGTTTCCGCCAAGTAAAACCGGCCTGAGTCGGGACGAGCCGCGATCCTCGGACCCGAGCAGCCACAGGTGCCGCAGACACCTGCAGGAGGGCGCGGGGTAGGGCGCGGGCAGGTCGCGGGGATGGCACCCGGCAGGGCGCGGAGAGGGCGCGGAGAGGGCGCGGGGAGGGCGCGGGCAGGGCTCGGGGCAGGGCGCGGGCAGGGCGCGGGGAGGGCGCGGGGCAGGGCGCGGGCAGGGCGCATCGCCCGGGGCACAGGGAGGAGTGAACTCACCAGCCGCCGTGAAGCTCCGGCCCCGGCGGGCCAGCGTCTGCTGCACCTGCTCCTGGATCCGCAGGCTCTTGGCAGCCTGGCCACTGCGGCCGCTGCTGCCCGCCAGCCTCAGCTTGGCCTCGGAGGGCAGGGCCAGGCTGGAGCTGTCCAGGTGGCCCAGAATCTGCTGGCCCAGCACGGTCCGGATGTAGCCACATTCCGCCAGCGAGCCGGGGACCGCCATAGCTCCGGTGAGTGACCAGCCACTGGCCTGCCGGGACCTGCGGGGCTGATCTGCAGCGGCGCGGGGCGTGGCCGCAAGCCCCGCCTTGCCTGCACGCCCGCCCCCCCCCGCCCCCCTCGCGGACCTGCGGACCTGCGGACCTGCTGGGGAGGGGCGCGGCTCTGGCGGGGCACGCGCAGTGGGGCCCGCGGCGGGCGCGCGGAGGTGGCGGGCGCGCGCGGCCGGCGGGGTCGCGCAGGTCCTGGAGTTGCGGGGCTCAGCGCCTCCCTCGCCCGGGTGGCGTTGAGCGAGGATTCCCTAAGGACGGCTGTGGCCGGTCAGGTACTTCCCAAAGGTCCCTGCTCTTGCAGCACCACGAGAGATGTATGAAACAGAAGACTTCAAAAAAGTCCCTTTTTATCCTTAGTACAACTTCAGGGCTGTGTACTTTTTGCACAGACGGAGTCCCAGAAACATATGTTCTTCACTGAGAGCTGCTGCTTGCTCTTGCAGATACACAAATTGTACCCGGCGCGCTCTTACCCACCCACCTCTCTCTTACTGACTCGCCCACACAGAGAAACTCCAGTAAGAGGCCCAGGGAAGAGCTGACTTTTAATATGCTATACTTTTTAATAGCCCTGCTAACGATGAGTAAGTGCTATTTATGAGAAACTCTTTGTAGGGAAACCCATGGAAGGGGCCTCCAACTTCCAATCGCATCTTCCACAACTTGAATTTATCATGCTACTAATTATGCTTCAAACAGAGTACTGAGAACTTAAGAGCTAATCGCAACTGAGAGGGTACTTGACCTGAAAGTTTACAGTCTGAGCCACTCTTTATAGACTGGAATTTAGACTTGGGAAATAGAAAGGAAATGTCTAGCTTTGGCATCGAGATCTCCCATTTCATTGTTGGGCTTTGCATCTTAGCTGGAGGGCAGGAGAACATAGTTTCCCTCTTTCCCAGTTTCCTGTCCCTAACCTGTAACCTTCCACCCACACGGTTAATTCACAGGTATGTGGCTTCCCATTTTACCTGAGCCTTCAGGGAGTGAAGAAGACATTAAGGGAAATCAGTGGTGGTAGTTGAGTCACCCTTTCTCATCAGGCCACATGGGTTAAGGTGATTTGGAATATGCTAACTGGGAGCCACATTCCTCCCACCAAACCTGGACCAGTCTTCAAGTAGATTATACCTTATGTAGAGCTCGATTGTGCAGCCAGATGTAAATATCTAACTGTGAAGCTAATATTTAATTATAAATAGGAATGAGTGACCAAGTGACAATACAGACTTATAACTGCCAGCTTTTCATGCCCACCCCTTTCTCCTGATTCCTTGGGATAGTCCTGGGTCTGTTGCTTCCAAAGCTGGTTCGGGGAACTGTCTACAGATTCAGCTTTTGGTGCATGCCCTGCTTTCTGTCCCTGGAGGACTGTAACTTAGAACTTCATGCTTGACAGATGTGGTGGCGTGGCGCAAGCCTTTAATCCCAGAACTTGGGGGTGGGGGGGTGGGGAGGGTTGGCGCAGAGGCAGGCGGATCTCTGTGAGTGTAAGGCCAGCCTCATCTACATGCTGAGTTCCAGCCCAGCGCTACAAGAAGACCTTGTCTCAAAAAGAAAAAAATGTTCATGCTCTGCCAGTTTTTCGTGGTGTGCTACTCTAATTGATTCCCTGGTTAGGTAGGTTCCAATAAATGAAGACATATTGTTAGTGGGTAGTTGGGTAATTTAATAGGAGAAAGGCAATTCAAAATATAGCTTATGAGTGAAGGAAGATATAACATCAAATGTTAGCTTGTCCTTTGTAAATGGTGGACCTTAAGTTGGTATATTTTTTTTCTTTTTAGCCCCCCCATGTATATTTTTATATCTCAGTTCTCTTATTTGTAAACAGGGATAACAATCCTAGCTACTTATAATGCTGTTCTGAGCTGTCTGTAAACAGGGATAACAATCGTAGCTACTTATGATGCTGTTCTGAGCGTTAAAGATGACTACATTAAGGAACGCCCAACAGCACTGAAGTACAATCTGGATTTTCTGATTATCAGACTGTATTTTTTGCTTTTGAGACAGGGTGCCTAGCCAAGGCCTGGACCATGAGAGAACTGGGTTTCTGGGTATGTGCCTGCTTTATGGAGTGCCGAGGAGTCACTTAGTGCCTTGCAGATGCTGTCAGCTGTGCAACACCCCATGCCCAGGATTTACACACATTATTCTTGAAGCAATAATCTGTTGGAGTTTTCAATCCCATGATTAGGGTTTCCTCAAAGTGAGTTTTTTGTTGTTGTTAACCACATACAAATTATCTTATGGGAAATTCCAGTATATACAAAATTCAGAAAGTTATTTGAAGACTAAATCATATCTTTGTGTGGTTGTACATGTGTGTTTGTTTATGTTCCTGAGTGTTCATGTGCACATTGTGTATAGTACATGTGGAAGCCAGAGCTCCTTATTGTTGGGTGTCCTGCTCAACTGCTTTCCACCCCTATTTTTTAAGATAGGGTCTCTCATCTCACTGAATCTGAAACTCCACTGTTTGGATGGACTGGCTGACCAGCAAGTCCCAGAGAGCTCCCTGTCTGTGTTGCCTGTTACTGGGGTTAGAGGACTGTCCTACCTTGCCTAGAACTCAGTGTAAGTGCTGCAGATGGAAACTCAAGTCTGCAGCCTTGCTTTGCAAGCATGTTAGTGGCCCAGCCATCTCTCCAGCCTCTCATAAGTCTTTTCGAGACAGGGCCTTCCTGTAGCCCCAGCTGTCCTGGAACTCACTCTGTAGACCAGGCTGGCCTTGAACTCACAAAGATCTGCCTGCCTCTGCCTCCCGAGTGCTAGGATTAAAGGCGTGTTCCACCAAGCCCGGCTTCTCATAAGTCTTAAAGAAGCAATATTTTAATAGAAAGTGATGATTAGTGGCATTCAAACCTTGCTTCTCATTAAAAAACAAAAGCATTGATTTATATTAAAACACAATTCATGAAGTAATCCCTGCTACTATTTATAGGGTATTAACTTACTGCTTTTGGAAATATTTCCTAACTTAGTGTAAGGAGCCTGGCAGAGAGAATTTTTAAAATAAACCTCAGAAATTATTTCCTTTTCAAACAAATGGCTATGTTGCCAAGGCAATCCATCACAGTTTTAACATTAGTCACAATAATGAAGCTTGATCAGGTCTAGAAAAGGAAGCTACAAATACTTAGGTGCTGGAAACCACTCTGATGGCTGCTTGCAACAGCACCGAGGGCTAGTGAGCCCAGCTCCAAGTTGAATGCTCATTTTGTCTGCAATTTTGCATCCATTGTGAGTCTGTAGAAAAGACATTAAATGTGGGTTGGGAGATGGAAACCAGGTGGATGGCCTGGCAGTCAGTGGACTGTGATACATCTGTTCATCACTAGGGAAGATTCAAACAGTTCCTCTAGTCGTGACTCACGGTTTGTATTAGCACAGTGTGTGAGTTCAGACAGCTCCCTTCTGGATAGATGACCACAGCGGATACAGCCACGGTTGTCAAATCCTGGTCTCATGGCCCAAGAAGCTGTGCAGAGTCAGTGTGGTGGAGATCATGGTCCACACTTGGTCTCTGCCCTAAAACCTCAAGTCACAATGCCAGTAAGAGCAATGAGAGTCTAAGGAACTTGGGCTGCTCCCTCTGACTGTCAGCTTGTTGAAAAAATGTGGTCACCAAGAAACTGGAAATTCCCTGGAGATTGCATGCAGGAGAGAGGAACAGGTTGAAGAGGCATGAGACAGAGGAGGAATTTGTCTGCTGACCAGAGATTTCACACGGTGTTGAGGAGTTGTTCGAGGAGAGACTGGAGCCCTGACAGGGATGGTCAGTGATGACCACTCTGGGAGCAGGACTGCGTAGCCATGCTCCCCTCTTCTCTTGCCCTGCTTCTAAAACTCAACCTCATGTCAGGGCACTGAAGACTTACACAGCAGTGGGGTCACTGGACCTTTCTGTTTGTTCCTTTTCCAACGTGGCCTTGATGAGTAAATGCAGTTGGTCAGCTTCCCTAGGTTACTCGTCTTTTAGATTGGCGATGACTGCACCTGCCTCTTTTTCCTGCATGCAATCGCCAGGGAAATTCTGATTTCTTGGTGACCATTTTTTTCCTGATAGCCAAAGGGAGCAGCCCAAGTTCCTTAGACTCTCTCTCATTGCTCTTGCTGGCATCGCGACTTTAGGTTTTAAGTCAGGGGCCAAGTGTGGACCATGATCTCCACCACACTGACTCTGCACAGCTTCTTGAGCCATGAGACCAGGATTTGACAACCGTGGCTGTATCCGCGGTGGTCATCTATCCAGAAGGGAGCTGTCTGAACTCACACACTGTGTTAATACAACCCGTGAGTCACGACTAGAGGAACTGTTTGAATCTTCCCTAGTGATGAACAGATGTATCACAGTCCGCTGACTGCCAGGCCATCCACCTGGTTTCCATCTCCCAACCCACATTTAATGTCTTTTCTTTTTTATGTATTTATGTATTTATTTATTTATTTTTATTTATTTATTTATTTTATTTAATGTCTTTTCTACAGACTCACAATAGATGCAAAATTGCAGACAAAATGAGCACTCAACTTGGAGCTGGGCTCACTAGCCCTCGGTGCTGTTGCCAGCAGCCATCAGAGTGGTTTTGGCTCCTAAGTACTCATAGACCTGATCAAGCTTCATTTTATGTGGCTAATGTTAAATTTCTATTTTGTTAGGACTGCCGAAGCCCAGGCTCTGGCCCTGTCATCTCCAGGAACACTAGTACCAAGATAACAAATGTTGTTCCATAAATAATAAATTTAATGTAACTTCTCACCTTGTCAGCTACCTCATCAGTTTGCCTGGGGTGCAAGTGGCCAAAGGTTCTCAAAGAAGGCAAACAACTAGCCTGAAACAAAATTCCAAAGTAACTTTTAAAAAAATTTTAAAATTTATTTGTTATTTTTTATGTGTATGAGTGCACTGTCTGCATGTAGGTTGGTGCACCCATGTTGTGCAATGCCTTGGAGGTCAGAAGAGGGTGTCGGATTCCCCTGGATGTTTCTTAGCTGCCATGTGGCTGCTGGAAATAGAACACAGGTCCTCTGCAAGAGTAGTCGGTGCTCTTAACTGCCTAGCCATCTCTCCAGACCCCCAAAGTAACTCTTATACCTATTCAATGCAGGCTGAGTGAGGTCTAAGTTTATGAAGTATCAAAGAAACTTAGTAATGGACTTTAATACAACTTTACCATGCCTGTTTCATGCATTTTCTTCCTTCTTTCCTTCCTTCCTTCCTTCCTTCCTTCCTTCCTTCCTTCCTTCCTTCCTTGTCTTTTTTTAAAAATTTATTTATTTATTTATTTTTCTATGTGTATGAATGTACTGTCTGCATGTAGGTTTGTGCACCCATGTCGTGCAGTACTGCAGAGGTCAGAAGAGGATGTCAGATTCTCCTGGAACTGGAGTTAAAGACGGTTCTCAGCTGCCATGTGGGTGCTGGGGATCGAACCCGGTCCTCTGCAAGAGCAGTTGGCATTCTTATCTGCTAGGCCATCTCCCCTACCCCTTTCTTGTCTTTTTGAGACAAAAAAAAAAAAAAGTTCCAGCTGGCCTGGAACTTACTATGTACACCAGGCTAACCTTGAACTCACAGAGATCTGCCTGCCTTTGCCTCTCGATTGCTGGGATTAGAGGCATGTGCCACCACACCTAGGAACTATTTGTATTTCTAAATGTGTCTTTTTTCAATATATACTATTATTTCCTTACAATTTCAAAAGCTGAATTATTACATTTTATATAGAAAAAGTATTAATAATCCGGCTTGGATTTTAAGAGCCCAGTCTTTGCCACCCCACTCCCACTTTTCCTTTGGCAAATTTAAAATATCACCAAAGAATGACAGAGTGATAACCATTAACCACGGGGCAGAAAGAATGAGACTCTCCCTCTTGAGGGAGAATCCACAAGCTAAAATAAAATGTTGTAACCACAGAGGCAGAACAGAAAGACAGGGGAAATGAAAGGGAGAGAGGAAAGGAAGAGTCCCTCACCATGGAGTATGTTGATGCCTCTCTAGAGTTGAGAAGCAAGAATTGCAGCACAGGTGATATCTTCTGTGAAGATTGCTGACATGGAGATAATGTGCTTTTCATATAAAGATATTTTAAGTTAAAGCAGCAATGAACCAGGCTTAAGGCCTGAGTGTCTGCTCTATAGTCAACTTGCCTATTACCCTGGTTTATCTATTTCTGTTTTCTGGCCAGAGATCCACATAATGTTTCATGAGTGTCAATGGCACCAAAGACAGAAATTCCTTAGAGAAATCATCCATGGTTCCTGGGGCAGATGGAATATTGTGTGCCTTGTCCAAGAGAAACTGAACTCTCTGGTTTGTGAGTTGCGGGAGCTATTCCTCAAAGCAGCACCTCTTTCCTTAGTAATATATTGCTAGCCTGCCTTTTCTCTTTGGAGATACCAATCTCCATCTTTAATTCTAGATTCCCACTAGGTGGTGTTTTGAAAAAGAGGCGTCTGTAACTTTCAAGGGTGAAATAGGTTGGTTTAAAGTCCATGTGTTCTCATTTCATTATAAACCAGCCGTTGCCTGCATTTGTCTTTAAACTTTGCTCTGGATAGAATGATGATGTCTGATCCAGCCTGAGAGTGTCTCCAGGGATGGCTGGAGGGAACAATAGCTGCTAGAACTATGAGGGAGTGTCCCAGGCCCAGTTAAGGCTGCGTGGGTAGGCCGATCGCATCTGATCAGGCAGGGATTTTGGCTTGATGTCCAACACAGGTAAGGGACTCAATGTGAGTATCTCAGGTCATTTTCTTTCATCTTTTCTTTTAGATACAGGGAATATAGTTTAGCCTTGCTACAAATTGGAAACTCAAAAGCTTTCACTTAAAGTGAGAGTGAAGAAAGTATTTATGTCCTCTGCTGTTTTGCTCTGGCAAACAGGAGAAGGTGTTGTCTTAGGTCAAAATGTTAGTCTCTCAGCCGGGAGTGGTGGTGCACGCCTTTAATCCTAGCACTTGGATCTGAGATCTCCTGAGGCCAGCGGAAGGTACCGGGGTGCATGCTGAAGACCCCCCCCCCACTGGGATTATGAAGAGGCATCTGAAGGAGGCAAGAAAAGCAAGTCTTCAACACACTGAAGAAGCATTTAGGACTTACATTGGAATACAGGCAAGGAGAAGCCGGAGAAGCCGGAGAAGCGCATATGCCAGGATCATGAAGAAGAGACAACACTGGAAAGGGGCAGGATAATCCCGCACCAAGCTTTACCAACCCTATGGAAGACTCCTGCAGTAGGATCCCTCTGGGGATGCCCCAGGACACAGACATCAGAAACACAATTGGGAACATATTTAAAGAACTACAAGATTATAAAGAACAAATCAAAGAACTAAGAAAAGAGAATGAGGAACTCAAGAAGGACCTAGAGAGAGAGAATGACAAGCTCCGGAAGGAAGTAGAAACACTGAAAAGATCCCATGCTGAAAAAGATAAAGAAACCAACCAGCAAACCAAAGAGCTACAAGAAGAGATCGAGAAGCTCCAAAAAGAAGTAGAAATACTAAAGAAATCAGAAGAGGAAATGAAAAAGGAAATCAAACACTCATCCATTCAAGAGGAAAGGAATGGAAAAAGCCTCAGAAGCAGAATGGAGGAAGCAGAACAAAGAATATCAGACCTGGAAGATAACACAGAACAACTAAAAACCTCAAGGAAAGATTATGAAAAATTTAAAAATACACAAAAGTGGAACAACCAGGAACTGTGGGACACTATGAAAAGATCAAACCTCCACATCATAGGAATAGAGGAAGGAGAAGAATCCCAAGAGAATGGTATTGATCAGATCTTCAACAGAATAATAGATGAAAACTTCCCCAAACTAAAAAAAGACAAACCAATACAAATACAAGAAGCACATAGAACTCCAAACAGACAAGATCAGAAAAGAAATTCTCCATGCCACATCATAGTTAAAATGCTAGACACCCAAAACAAAGACAAAATCCTTAAAGCCACAAGAGAAAAACAACAAGTGACCTATAAGGGGAAACCTATCAGAATTACAACTGACTTCTCAGTGCAAACTATGAAAGCAAGAAGAACGTGGAGCAAAGCATTCCCAGTGTTAAAGGACAATAGATGCCAACCCAGGTTACTATACCCAGCAAAAATGTCAATTATAGTTGAAGGAGAGAGAAAAACCTTCCATGACATAAACAAGTTGAAAGAATACATGTCTAGAAAACCAACCCTTCAGAGAATACTTGAAGCAATTCAAAGGACAGAAGAAAGGAGCAACCATCCCCAGGCACCTAGAAAGAGAAATCAATAAAAGCATAACTGCAGAAGTAGAAACCTAAACCCAAACCGCAAATGGATAATAAGGCAAAAGGAAGCAACACAAACCTATCAGTCATAACCTTAAATATTAATGGACTAAATTCCCCAATCAAAAGACATAGACTGGGAGATTGGATTAGGAAACAGAATCCATCGATATGCTGTCTACAAGAAACACATCTTACCTTCAAGGACAGGCACCACCTTAAAGTGAAGGGATGGAAAAAAATATTCCAAGCAAATGGTACCAAAAAGAAAGCAGGTGTTGCTATTTTAATATCGGATAAAATAGACTTCAAAGTAAAAGAAATCAGAAGAGACAAAGAAGGCCATTACATTTTCATCAAAGGAACAATCCACCAAGAAGATTTCACAATTATGAATATATATGCCCCAAATTCTGGTGCACCAAACTTTATAAAGACAATTCTCCAGGACCACAAGTCACAGACTAACCCCAGCACACTCATAGTGGGAGATTTCAATACCCCACTGAGTCCTTTGGATAGGTCAACAGGACAAAAAATAAACAGAGAGACATCTGAACTGAACGATATGATACACCAAATGGACCTCATAGACCTCTACCGAACATTCCATCCTAATACCAGAGAATACACTTTCTACTCAGCACCCCACGGAACATTCTCCAAAATCGACCACATCCTGGGACACAGAAGAAACCTCTACAAATACAAAAAGATTGAAATAATTTCATGCATCCTGTCAGACCACAGTGCAATGAAGCTCAACATCAACACCAGGACAAGCCCTCCTGCCTACAAGAACACATGGAGACTAAACAACACACTCTTGAATAATGAATGGGTCAAGGAAGAGATAAAGAAAGAAATAAAAACATTCCTGGAACTGAATGACAATGACAATACAACACAACAAAACTTATGGGATACCTTAAAAGCAGTCCTAAGAGGGAAATTTATAGCCCTGGGTGCCTACATTAGAAAAACAGAAAGAGCACAAGTGAATGATCTAACACTACAGCTAAAAGCACTTGAGAGGCAACAACAGATGAACCCTAAACGCAACAGACAGGAAGAAATAACAAAAATCAGAGCAGAAATCAATGAAATAGAAACAAAGAAAACAATACAAAAAATCAATGAAGCCAAAAGTTGGTTCTTTGAAAGAATAAACAAGATAGACAGACCTCTAGCCCAGTTAACAAAAAGAAAGAAGGAACAACTCCAAATCAATACAATCTGTGATGAAAAGGGAAATATCACAACGGACAAGGAAAAGATCAAGAAAATTATATGGGAATATTACAAGAACCTATATTCTACCAAGTTTGAAAATCTAGAAGAAATGGATGAATATCTGAAATCTTGGGAATCACCAAAGCTTGGCCAAGAGGAGACCAGCAGCTTAAACAGACCCATAACATATGAAGAAATAGAGGATGTAGTAAGAAGCCTCCCAACTAAAAAAAGCCCAGGCCCAGACGGTTTCACAGCAGAATTCTATAAAACATTTCAAAAAGACCTACAACCATTATTTCTGAAACTGTTTAGAAGTATACAATCAGAGGGAACTCTCCCAAATTCCTTCTATGAAGCCAACATCACTCTATTACCAAAACCAGGCAAAGATACAACCAAAAAGGAGAATTATAGACCCATCTCCCTCATGAACACAGATGCCAAAATTCTAAACAGAATACTGGCAAATCGCATACAGACCCACATCAAGAAGATCATCCATCATGACCAAGTTGGATTCATACCAGAGATGCAGGGATGGTTCAACATACGAAAATCAATAAACATCATCAAACACATAAACGGAATCAAAGACAAAAACCACACCATCATCTCAATTGATGCTGAAAAAGCCTTTGACAAAATCCAGCATCCCTTCATGCTTAAAGTCCTAGAAGGAATTGGATTGGAGGGATCATTCCTCAATGTAATCAAAGCCATATACAGGAAACCCACAGCCAATATCATCCTAAATGGGGAAATGACAGAAACATTCCCTTTAAAGGTAGGAACTCGGCAAGGCTGCCCCCTATCACCACTCCTCTTCAATATAGTGCTTGAAACACTTGCTAGAGCAATAAGGCAAGAAAAGGATATTAAAGGAGTACTAATTGGAAAAGAGGAAGTCAAACTATCCCTATTTGCTGATGATATGATTGTTTACTTAAGGGATGCAAAAAACTCCACCAGAAAACTCCTAGAAACGATTAACAGCTTCAGCAAAGTGGCAGGATACAAAATTAACCTTAGAAAATCAATGGCCTTTCTTTACACCAAGAACAAGCAACTGGAGAAAGAATTCAAAGAGACCTTCCCACTCACAATAGCCTCAAAAACAATAAGATACCTAGGAACAAACCTAACCAAAGACACCAAAGACCTCTACAACAAAAATTTTAAACCCTTAAAGAAAGAAATTGAAGAAGACCTCAGAAGATGGAAAAACCTCCCATGCTCATGGATTGGGAAAATTAACATTGTAAAAATGTCCATTTTACCAAAACTCTTGTATAGATTTAATGCAATCCCAATCAAAATCCCCAAGAGTTTCTTCACAGGCTTGGAAACAAAAGTTCTTAAATTCATTTGGAAAAACAAAAGACCCCGAATAGCCAAATCAATCCTGAGTGAAAAGAGCTACACAGGAGGGATCTCTATACCAGATTTTAAACTATACTACAGGGCTATAGTCATAAAAACAGCCTGGTACTGGCACAAAAACAGACCTGTTGACCAATGGAACAAAACCGAAGATCCAAATCTGAGCACATACAATTTCAGCCATCTCATATTTGACAAGGGGGCCAAGAAACCACAATGGAGAAAAGACAGCATCTTCAGCAAGTGGTGTTGGCAAAACTGGATCACCACTTGTAGAAGAATGAAATTAAACCCCTACCTCTCACCCTGTACAAAAGTCAACTCCAGATGGATTAAAGACCTCAACGTGAAACCCCAAACTCTGAAGGTGATAGAAGAAAAAGTTGGCAGCAGACTTCAAGACATAGGCCTAGGAAAAGACTTCCTAAATCAGACAGCAGCTGCACAAGAATTAAGGTCGACAATTGACAAATGGGACCTCATTAAACTCAAAAGCTTCTGTACATCAAAAGAAACAATCAAGGAAGTGAAGAGAAATCCCATAGAGTGGGAGGAAATCTTCACCGCAGATACATCTGACAAAGCATTGATTTCCAGAATATATAAACTACTCAAAAAATAAAGAAGAAAAAAACAAATGACCCACTCAGTAGATGGAGCAAAGAACTGAACAGAGACTTCACGAGTGAGGAATTAGAGATGTCTGAGAAACAAGAAGTGTTCAACATCACTAATAATTAAGGAAATGCAAATGAAACCACTTTAAGATATCATCTTACACCAATAAGACTGGCTAGGATCAAGAAAACAAATAGTACCAAGTGCTGGAGAGGTTGTGGGGAATGGGGAACACTCATCCACTGCTGGTGGGAATGTAAACTCATACAGCCACTATGGAAAGCAGTGTGGAGAGCCATTGGAAGACTTGGAATGAACTTGCCACCCGACCCAGCCATACCACTCCTGGGCATGTACCCTCAAGATTCACCCTACCACAGAGATACATGTATGGCCATGTTTATTGCAGCTCTCTTCACAATAGCAAGAGCTGGAACCAACCTAAATGCCCCTCAGCTGACCAGTGGATAGAGAATATGTGGTACATCTACCCAATGGAGTTCTATGCAGCAGTAAAGAAAGACGACATCACGAGCTTTGCAGGAAAATGGAGCTAGAGGACATCATGCTGAGTGAAGTAACACAGTCCCAGAAAAACAAACGACGAATAGTATCCCTCATCTGTGGATTCTAGTGCCAATTACCTAGTTGTAAGTATTTCTTGTGTAGGGCTCCCTGAGCTTTTGTCCAAAGCATTTGGGCATAATGCATATTGGAAACAACAACAACAACAACAACAACAACAACAACAGAAAGGACTGCATCAAAGAACTGACTGAAACAGTGAACTTCTGCTCAAAACAGTCAACTTCCTCATGGAGAATATTGAGAAAGACTGAGAAAGAGATGAAAAGCATGTTTGGCAGAATGCATGAGCTCTGGCGGGGTGGGGGAATGGGCGGGAACACGGGTCTAGATTTGTTAAAAAAAATCCTAGCACTTGGGAGGCAGAGGCAGGCGGATCTTTGTGAGTTCAAGGCCAGCCTGGTTTACAGAGTGAGTTCCAGGACAGCTGGGGCTAAAGGGAGACCCTGTCTCAAAAAGACCAAAAATAAAACAAACAAAAAAACCAACAAAAATCCACAAAATGTTAGTCTCTCATCATTTCATATGTGTATAATGTACTTTGATCATGTCTACCCCTCCAATTACCCAATTATCCACTCCTATCCCCTTCCTCTTGTGTGTGTGTGTGTGTGTGTGTGTGTGTGTGTATGAGATCCACTGGATTTAATCAGAGTCGCCTGCATGAGCATGGGTGGGGCATATTTACTTGAGCAAGAGCAACTTCCAGTTGCTACACCACTGAGGAATAACATTCCCCCTTCCCCAGTAGCCCTCAGGTCCCATAGCCTCTCAGGGAGTGGTGGGGTCATATGAGCCCCCATCACCTCTGTGAGAAAACATGGGTGGGCTCAGTCTTATGAGTCCTTGGACAGGTAGCCACTGCTGTTGGGAGTTTATGTGTGAAGTAGCCATGATATATCTGGAAGATAGCATCTTACAACATGCCTCTGCTTCCTCCGGCTCTTAAGTCCTTTCTTTCCCCTCTTTGAGGATGCTCCTTGAACCTTGGAGGGATGCTACAGATGTTTCATTTTGGTTTGAGCATCCAACATCACTTATACTCAGCATTTTGCCCAATTATGATTCTCTGCATTCATTAACTCTTGCCCACTGGAAAACACCCAACGCAGTATTAATCTGTAAGTATAAGCATAAATATTTAAAATTTGTTTGTCATCATATCAACAGTAATAGTTTCCTCCTACTAGTAGGTATGAAATCTTCCTGTTGAGTAGGCCTCAAATCCAGAAAAAGGTAGTTCATTACCCGCATAATAGTTATGCCACTATTGCATCAAGGGGCATATCTTGCCTAGCGTGTTGGCATTGTAGCTGACAGGTTTTACAGCTGGGAAAAACCATTGGTGACATTTTTTCTTCAGTACTTTGAAGGCTAGCCACCAGGGCTGGAAACATTGGCAAGTCTTTGTCAGCAAGAAAACAGATAATTGGAGTAGGAGATATGGTTCAGTGGTTAAGAGCAATGGTTGTTCTTTTAGAAGACCTGGGTTCCAATCCCAGCACCCACATAGTAGCTAACAACCATCCTTAACTCTAGTTCCAGTGGATCTGACACCCTCTTCTGGCCTCCAAGGGCACTGCATGACAAGGGCGCACTTAACACACATACAGGCATTACACTCATACACAAAAATAAAAATAAAAACTTAAAAAAGAAAACAGAGATTAGAATTTGTAGGGGAGGAGGAGAATCCTTATACAGTGCTGGAGGGAACATAAATGAATGGAGCCAACGTGGAGATCAAGATGGCGTTCCTGGAAAAGCTAAAAATAGAACTGTTGGGGCTGGAGAGATGGCTCAGCGGTTAAGAGTGCAGACTGCTCTTGCAGAGGACCCGGGTTTGATTCCCAGCACCCACATGGCGGCTAAGAACCATCTTTAACTCCAGTTCCAGGGAAATCCGACGCCCTCTTCTGACCTCCACGGCACTGCATGACACGGGTGCATAAACCTACATGCAGACAGTACACTCATACACATGAAAAAAAATAGAACTGTTATCTGATCAAGCTATGCTATGGGCATACTTGAATGTCCATGAATATTGTGCTAGTTACAATAGTTAAGATATGGAAACAGCTTATATATCCATCCTCAGATAAACAGATATATAGCAGATAAATAGTGGGGCTTTGTTCAGCTATAAAGAATGAAATTATGAAGTATGACTGAACATGATCTTGTTAAGTGAAACAAATGAGATTCAGAAAACAAATATTGCAGCTTTTTCTTATATACAGGATCCAGTTAAAAGTATATAAGACATGACAGTAGAAAGGTGTCCCTTTAAATATATATGACATGACACTAGAAAGGGACAAGATGTCTAAAGGGAGTGAGTGTGCAAAGGGAGGGTTAGAACATTGACAGTATTGTGTGCTTTCTGGCATCTGGAATCTAGATTTAACCATATATATATATATATATATATATATAATATATACACACACACACATGCTGCTGTAATGTATCATGAAACAAAACTGGACAATCTGTGGGGAGAAATAGGATGAGTGAGAGGGATGGCTGGGAGCAGTGCTTGGGAAGAACTAAAGTAGCTGTGTGAGCATCTCCTAATGCAACTTTTATTCTGTACACTAACTAAAGAAACTAATTCAGAGGAGGGAAAAATGGTATTTTTTTCTGTGAATTCCATGTAAAGAAACCCAGCTGAATGGTTTCTAGCTATGAACCGCAGTGCACACAGCATTTCTAATTCAATTTTACTCAATAAGAAAATGAAAGTCTGTTTTGTTTCTTTTGGCAGAGTTTTGAGTAGCTAGTGTTAGTGTAATCATTATTTTTGGCTATCAGAAGACTGTAATGCAAGTTTTGATTTGATACTCTTTTCAATTGATGTGTCAGGAAGAAGGCAGAATTAGGCAGTTGGTTAAGGTAAAATCAAGTATTTCTTATATAAACGCTTGCTTGAGTGAGTCTGCTTTCAATCACAAGTCTCCTTTGAAGTCTAAAAGCAATTAGGAAAGTTGAGATAGTTGGGTTTAAGATGATGGATGACACGCACGTGAGTTCAGCTAGAATCTACTGAGAATCAACTGGGGAAATCTGAATTAAAGCTACCAGTGACCCCCATATCCCTCCCAGATCCCCCATGACTCAGACTCCTGGGAAACTCAAAGCTAGTGTCATGGGGCTGTACCATGAAGCCTGAGCATCCCAACAGCCCTAGACTAAGCAAGGAAACCTCGCCTCACAGCCCCCCTCCGCAGGGAACAGACCTGGGTTCCAAGTAGTTTTTTTCCAACATAGAAAGGACAGCTAAGAGGGGGTCAATGTTCACAACTAGAGTCCAGAAGGCAGTGTGACCATAGTGTGTGTCCAGATCCATAAAAGAGTTGCCCATTTACAATGTAAAGGACCATCCAGGAATGTGCAAAGCTCCCAGGAAGTGATGCTGAGATTGAGGCAGTGACCAGCCCTATTCTGACTCTGCACCATGTAGCCCCTTCCCTTTCTCATGGGCTCTTCCTTTATTTAGCCTTCAATGTCAGTTCAGCCCGAGGTCTTTGCTACTCTGGTCTCATCCTCTCTGTCATGAATGGGAGGGTATTTACTGGAAAAACATTATTAGGGGCCATACCACAGAAGAAAACGACTTGCTCTTCCCCACCACAGGTTAACTGCCTATAGTCTCTTAGTAACGGGTGGCACTGGACCTGGAGCTCAATGCTTAGGCAGAATGAGCTGGCTAGCAAGTTCCATGGATCCTCTGGTCTCCATCTCTCCAGCGCTAAGATTACAGGCACATGCCATCACACCTGGATGTGCTGGAGATCTGAACTCAGGTCCCTGCTGGTGTATCAGACACTTAACTGAGACATCTCTTGAGCCCTGCTCTTTCTTTTTTAAGATAGAAAAGTAAGAAGAAGGAAGACAAGAAAAGTGGGAGGAAAGGAATGAGAAGAGGGAGAGAAGGGGGGAGAGGGAGAGAGGAAGAAAGAGGGAGAGGGAGAGAGAGGGAGAGAGAGGGAGAGGGAGAGAGAGAGGGAAAGAAAGGGAGAGAGAAAGAGAGGGAGAAAGAGGGAGAGGGAGAGAGAGAGGGAGAGGGAAAGAAAGGGAGAGAGAAAGAGGGAGAAAGAGGGAGAGGGAGAGAGAGAGGGAGAGGGAGAGAGGGAGAGGGAGAGAGTGGGAGAGAGAGAGAGAGAGAGGGAGAGAGAGGGAGAGAGAGAGAGAGGGAGAGGGAGAGAGGGGGAGAGGGAGAGAGAGAGGGAGAGAGGGGGAGAGGGAGAGAGAGAGGGAGAGAGATCTGCAAACATTTTTAGAAAGCAGTAAACATTTTTTTCCTCCTTTAAAGTTAGAATCAAATTACAACAGTGACATCAAGTGGTTGCTTAGGACATTTTCCTTTTCAGCTGAGACTGAGTTCAGTATTTACCTGTCATTTTTTTTTCCCCATCTTTTTGAGACAGGGTCTCCCTGTAGTCCCAGCTGTCCTGGAACTTACTATGTAGACCAGGCTGGCCTCGAACTCACAGAGATCCGTCTGCCTCTGCCTCCCAAGTGCTGGGATTAAAGGTGTGCACCGCCATGCCCAGAAAAGTTTTCTTGAGACGGGGTCTTCCTGTAGCCCCAGCTGCCCTGGAACTTGCTATGTAGACCAGGCTGGTCTAGATCTTATAGCGATCCTCCTGCTTCTGCCTCTTGAGTGCTGGGATTAAAGGTGCATGCCACCCCATCTGGCTAAGTATCTTAAATAAAGGTAATGTATAAGTAAATATCAGGTGGTTAACATTGTGCCATTGGAGCATGAGAGATGGCACAGTGGTTAGGAACACTTGCTGCTCTTCCAAGGACCAGGGTTCAGTTCTCAGCACCGGCATGGTAGCCAACAACTGTCTGTAACACCAGCTCCAGTGGATCTGACACCCTCTTCTTGTCCCACATGAGGATTGCACAACATGGGTGCACCTATATCCTACATGCAGGCTGGACACACATATACAGAAAGCAAAAATAAAGAAGTAAAAATGTAAATAAGGTATTATGTTTCTTCTTTTCTCCACTTAGTTGTGGAATGTGTTCTTTAGTTCTTTCTCAGTAGAAATGTTAAAAGAAGAAAAACAAAGCTAAACTAAACTTGCCATGTGCTTCTTTGAATGCTAAGCATAGTTTTTAGAACCAGGTAGTTTCAATGAAGTGAAAGAAACCATAAATTCTACATGGAAAAATTTGGATAATGCTGATGAAGCTGCCAGTGTGTTTTAAACAACACGAGGTCTCGGCTCTAAGCCCAGCCTGGGCCCTGGGATCCTTCCCCACTCCAGACGGTGGCCCCGAGCTCCATCCCTGACACTCTGCAGTGCCTCATCCCCATGACCCAAGGAAGCTCAAATACTTCCTTGGGTCATGGGGATCCTTAATCACCCAGGACCTGTGTGTCCTTCCAACCTTGGAAACATAAGTTACTTTCTGTCATTTTTAGCTTCAACCCAGCCTGGGTCTTCAGGATTCTTCCCTGCCCCAGACTGGTGGCCTTGAACTCTGTCCCTGAGACTACCCTGGGCCCTACCATCTGAGCTCTGTGTGCCTCACAGCTTTGAACTCTCACCTTAACTTACCAGCCAACCTCTTCACCTAGCAGCCCCCATGCCACTTAGATGACCTAGGATACTGTGCAGTCAGTCTTGGAATCTCAAATCAAAAGTTACAATGATCTCTAGCTGAGCTGGGACCACGTCTTTCACCTCAACTGTATATCAACATGAAGTGACCCTCAAACTGAACACAAAGCGCTACTCAGCAGGGCTATCATATCACAAGTTGAGGAAGCAGCAAAAAAGATATAAAACATTCAACTTGGGGGCTGGAGAGATGGCCTAGCAGTTAAGAGCACCAACTGCTCTTGCAGAGGACCTGGGTTCGATCCCCAGCACCCACATGGTGGCTGAGAACCGTCTTTAACTCCAGTTCCAAGGGAATCTGATGCCCTCTTCTGACCTCCGCAGCATTGCACAACATGGGTGTACAAACCTACATGCAGAGTGTACACTCATACACATAAAAAAATAAATAAAATAAAAAAATTCAACTTGAATGAGATCACTTACCTATACCAAGAAATGCTACCACAGAAGTAGAGAGGCTCAGTTCTCAGTGAAAAAGACACAAAGAGTATGAATAACCAAGGTGATATGGCTACTAAAGAAATTAACAGCCCCATCATAATGTGGAGGAAATGGAACAGAGAGCAGCAGATTTTCAAGACAAGTTTGGGGAACTGGATTGCTCAAGCAAAGAAAATGTCAAATCTAAGTAATCCAGAAAGGAATATGCAAGACCTCTGGGACACTGTAAAGACACCAAACCCATGAATCACAGGCATAAGAGAGAGAGAGAGAGAGAGAGAGAGAGAGAGAGAGAGAGAGAGAGAGAGAGAGAAAACCCAGGTCAAAGGCAGAGAAAACATTTTTGAAAAAATAATACAAGATTCCCCAAACCCAGGGAAAGAGATATATATCCAGGTATAAGAAGCATACTGAACACCAAGTAGACATGATCTGAAAAGACACTATCCATATCACATAGTGGTCAAAGAATAGATATAAAGAACCACAACAATGATGTTGAAAGCTGTGACAAAGATCAAGCCACATATAAAATAAAGACAAGCCCATCATAATAGCAGCTGAATTTCCAAGGGAGGCTATGAAAGCCAGAAGGCTCTATGAAGACTGATGTCATAAAAGTCATGAAAGAACAGAATCCAGCACAGACTATCAGTTGTAATTGAAGGAGAAAGAAAAAACTTTTCATGATACAAAACAGATTTAAGGAATTTATGTCCACAATACCAACTTTACTGAGAATACTTGGGTCAGAAGAGATTAAACACTCTCAAAAGGACACAATAAATAAATTATCCCAGAACAGTCATCCAAAAGAGGTCTAAGAAAACAGTACCAAAGCACCAACGTAACTGGAAGTAATAAACACTGGTCAATAATAAACCTCCATATTAATGCTATCAACTCCCCAGTAAAAAGACAGAGATTAATCAATTGGATTAGAAAGCAGATCCAGCAATTTGTGACCTTCAAGAAATGCACCTTACCAATAGTGATCAATACCATGTTAGGGTAAAAGGATGGAAACAAGGTATTCCAAACAAATGAAACTAATAAAGAAGCAGGTATAGCTATACTAACATCTGACAAAATAGACTTTAAAGTAAACCTAGTCAGAAGGGACAGGAAAGGGACACTTCATATTCATTAAAGGAAAAATCCACTGAGAAGAAATTGCAATCCTGTGTATGCACTTCCCACAGGGGCATCCAATGTCATGAAAGAGACTTTATTAGTTCTAAAATCTCACACTGACTCCAATGCAATGATAGTGGGTGACTTCAGTACTTTGCTGTCACTAGTAGATCAATCAGATGAAAACTAGACAGAGTTAAATGACACCAGACATCAAATAGAGTTCTACAGAGCATCCCACCTAAACAACAAAAATGGCACTTTCTTCTCAGCAGCCGCATGAAACTTTCTCCAAAATTGACCACCTTTTGGACACAAAACGAGTCTCCACAAATTTAGAAAGATTGAAGCATTATCTTACATTTTATCTGACCACAAAGGAATAAAGTTAGATATCAAGAACAAGGAAAACGGGAAAAGTGCACAAATTTGAAAAGCTAAGCAACACATTACTAAATAAAAATTGGATCACAGGAGAAATCAAGAAGGAAATTAAAAATTTCTTAGAATTGAATGCAAATGGAAACACAACATCCCAAATGACCTTTGAAACACAATGAAGCAGTCTTAAGAGGAAAATTTATAGCATTAAGTGCCTACACTAGAAAATTAGAAATATTTCGTATAAATAAATTAATGAAACACTCGAAAGTCTTGTATAACCAAGAACAAACAATACATAAAAAGAGTAGATGGGAAGAGATAAATAAAATCAAGGCTGAAATTAATGAAATAGAAACAAAGAATCAATGAAATTAAGAGTTGGATCGCCAGGCATGGTGGTGCGCACCTTTAATCCCAGGACTCTGGAGGCAGAGGCAGGTGGATCTCTGTGAGTCCAAGGCCAGCCTGGTCTACATAGCGAGTTCCAGGACAGCTAGGGCTACAGAGAGAACCTGTCTCAAAAAGACCAAAGGTAAAAAAAAAAAAAGGAGTTGGATCTTTAAACAGATTAACAAGATCGACAAACATTTAGCCAAATTAACTTATGAAAGAAGGGATCCAAATCAACAAACATAGAGAAAAATAAACATTGTAGCAGACCTGGAGGAAGCACAGAAAACTGAAAGGACAAACTAAAAAAAAAAAAATCTATATTCCACTCACAGGGCGTGGTTGTGCATTCCTTTAATACCAGCACTGGGGAGGCACAGGCAGAGGCAGAGGCAGGCAGATCTTTGTGAGTTCAAGGCCAGCCTGGTCTACAGAGTGAGTTCCAGGACAGCTGGGGCTACAGGGAGACCCTGTCTCAAAAAAGACAAAAAAAAAAAAAAAAAAAAAAAAAAAAAAAAGAAATTCACAGGTAAATGGATGGAACTGGAAACAATCATCCTTAGTGTGGTAACCTGGACCCAGAAAGACAAATGTCACATGTTCTCTCTTATAGCTAGACTAGACTAGGATGGGTTACATGGGGTGGGAAATGGGAGGACAGGGCAGAGAGGGAGCATGGAGAGGGATAAGTAACAAGTAACATTAAAGGCCTTTAGAAAAAGCCATATGGAAACCTTTCACAATATAAGCATCTTAAAGTCTATCCATACATATTATAAAAAGAATGAAAGGGATTATCTTATAATGGGGGGACATTGCCCCCTAGATATCATAGGCTAATGAAGAAAACCCTCAACACCAGGAATGGACTTCCTCTCTAGAGGCTGTTGACCACCGGTTGGTTCAATAGACCCTCAAACAGTACTGGCCACTCACTGCCCCTGCTCTTGGTTATGCATCAGAACTTGATTGTAAAACTTGCTATAGAGCAAACAAGGAGACATTAGGCTGGTGCAAATGGCTGGGTTTACAGTGCTGTTCTGAATGCTACTAGAAGGAAAAAATAAGCATCAATCTATCTAACTGTGAATCCTTTGAATTATAACAACTGTCTTGGCAAGATACGCCCATGTCGTATGGGTTATGAATATCATGGGAGTAACCAACCACTCTCTAATTGGATTTAAGGTCCACTTCATAGGTTGGACCCCATTCCTGACATTGATATCAGACTTAGGAACCTGAGGCTAGACAGGTCACAGGTCACTAATACTAGTTTGCTGCTAAATCGTTTTTTGTATTAAACTGACTCCTCATGGCTTACTGTTATACCTGTAGATTAATGCATCTCTCAACTCTCACTGGAGAAGTTTCCTTTGCAGGAGATGATGATTAGCACAGAAACCCACAACTGGCCAATATGCAAAGAACAAGAGGCTGCAGAGTGCTGATCCCTGAACAGGACACCTATTTCACACCTCTGCTTCCCAAGGCTCGGGATCACTGAGGAGGCAGAAAGATTGTAAGAGCCAGAGGTGGTGGCTGACCACAAGGAAACAGAGTCTTCCAGACACTGGTCTATGAACTCACAGCAATGGTGACAACATGCACAAGTCCCATGCATGTTCAAACCAGTCAAAAATCCCAGCATAGACATGGGAAGTGGATAAGAAACCCCAGGCCCCAGAGTATCACCAACTTAATGGCTGAGAAAGAAAATGCAGCTTTGCAGTGAGTAGGATGTACCAGGAAGTGCCAGCAGAAGGATTGACTCCTCTGGGCATTGAAGGGAAGAAATGCCTCAGATTGCTGCAGACATCAGGCCCCTCTCTGGATCCTACTAGTAACAACTATTTTTAATGAGTCCTAATGAAGCTTACCTTCTAGGTGCCGCAAAGGTTTTAATACAAGAGACTTTCTTAACTCCCCCCCATAGAATAAGGAGAAATATGATGATGATGAGGTCGTTCTCCAGCTGTAGATTGGAGCCAGCTGTTATAGAGGTATTCTCTTGTAAAATCAGTAAAACTGCCTTCTTTAATTGACTAATGGACATAGAAACTGTGAAAAGGATTATTCTCTATTCAGAACCAAATATAATGCTAAAGTCTCCTTAAGCTATGCACTTAAACAAAATATATTAATACAGGAGCTCTGACATCAACAATGGATTATTCTACCAAGGAGATGTTGGCCAGGGGATCCAAGCCCCCACAAATGGTAAAGGCTCCTTGCCTCCAAACTGGGATATCTGCAGGAAGAGAGGCGATAAGGCCCTGCTGTTGAAGACCTGATATAAACATGGGAAAGATGTATGGAGACCGCACTTGCAAGTATACAGATGGTCTCTGGAATGCCAGAGAGTGTTACCAAAGACCACTAAACCAATAAAGCAAATATAGGTCTCCTTGAGTCAAGCAAGACTCCTCCGTCAGCACCAGCTACACCTCATCTGCCTGGAAATACTGTGCAGCAGTGGCAGCCATATGTCTGTATATCCCAAATCTAATTGGCTATTAGCTCTCTCCTTGGAGGAATAACCCACGGCTGATGCCACAAGCTTACATCCTCTAATGGTTAGGAGATGTTATAAACCACACGAAGACCCTGTCATACTTAACAGAAGAAAATGTAATTCATGGATTAACATACCATCCAAACATCTGTGTCTATACCAAAGTAACCTACCATAACAATTAGTACTGTTTAAATACCTATATATCTAATTGCGTGTGCTTCATTAGTAGGATCGAAAGGCTATATATTATACTGTTTAAATACCTATATATCTAATTGCATGTGCTTCATTAGTAGGATCGAAAGGTTATGCCTGGACAAGCTGGCAGCCCATGAAAGAAAACAGCCAGAATTGACTAGAGACCAAGACAACAGCTCCAGAGAAAGTAGACTGTTTTGCTTCTCATCCACCTGTGCCCCTTTTCTAAGCCTAGGGAACAATCTGCAGAAGAGGGGGCGTGGTAGAATGTAAGGGCCGCAATTGGGGTGAATGGTGAAACTATAACAATATAGACTGGACACTCATTTGATCAACTTAATTGAACATACAAGCCCCCCCTGCTGGATGGTGGGACCCATGAGCTGTGTGGGTTTGGGCTCAACTGCTCGCAAATTGGTTTTACATGAAAGATGCTTGTACTCACAAATTATCACTTATTGTTAAAAAAAAGAAAAGAAAAGAAAACAAAACAAAAAAACAGAAAGATGCAGAAAAGTTATGGCAGAATGCATGATCTGGGATGGGTAAGGGTGGGGTGGGGGGTAAGGGAAGGGGATATATGCCTGAAGTGAATTGGAAAATGATGACAAAGCATCAATAAAAATAAAAATTAGAAAAAAATGAAACCCCAGCCCAACCTAAGGAACTTGAGGAACTGACAGCTGTTGGGAAGCAGAGAGAGAATCTCTTTCAAGAGGTAGGTTAACTAGGCTCCAGTGAATCGACCCAGACTGAAGGACATTTGGGGACACAAATTAGACTTTATAGGCCATGTGATAGTTAATCCTGTGTGTCAACTTGACTGGACTAAAGAACAAATAAGAGAAAAGGGATGTTTGGATTGGACCACCTCAACCTGGATGGCCCACCCCAAATGTGGGTGTTACCTTCTGCCAGCAGGCAGTATAAAAGGCCACGGCAGAAGGAGCTGGTCCCTTTTCTCCTGCAGCTTGCCTCTCTCATCTGGTGAGTTTGTCTTGCTGCTGTGATCAACCTTTCGGATCCCAGCGTGTACTGAGACCGGCAGATCTCCTGGAATCCATTTGGGCCTTCAGCACTAGATTGGGACTACTGAGACATCCAACCTTGTGGACTGAGCAGTTCCCTGGATTCTCTCGGCCTTTCCAGTGTGGTGCAGCTACTGTTGGACTCCTTGAACTCTGTCACGTGAGCAAATCAATAAATTGTATATAGCTATATGTATTCGTCCTGTTACTTCTGTTTCTTTAGAAAACCCTGACTAATACAGGCCGTATATGTGATTTATGATAAAGTGCATTAAATTGGGTGGGGGGATAAGAGAAGGTGTGGATAGGCGAGGTGATCTCAATACCATCAAATTATACTGCATGAAAATCAAAAAATTCAATAAAAATTCAAATAAAACGTGTCATAATCAGAGGGTATTGTGGACTTGACTACAATGAGAACATTGTTGCTGGGGGACAAGAAAACTCAGTGAGCTGTGAGGAAAGGACATGGGTTACTTGAAATTTAGGCATCCCAAGGAATAGCAGTGTTCAAAATGTCATAGCTACACAAAGGACTGTGGATGTGGCTCAGTTGGTAGAGTAATTGTCTATCTTAAGGAAGTCCTGGGCTTGATTCCCAGTACCACGTGAATCTGGGTACAATGACCCACATGTGTAATCCCCAGTACTGTGGAGCTATAGGCAGGAGGATCATATGCTACTACATATTGTTTGAGGCCCCTGAGTAAATATATAAACAAACAAACAAACAAGTCCAACAAATACAGCACAACGCAACAAAAAACTTATCAGTGCAAACTAGTAAAAGAAGATTGGCAACACTGCATACATGCAGAAAAAGTAGATTTGGGAAGTTTGTCCTATAACAAACACCCATTAGCTAGTATGGTAGATCTGGTGTTTGGTGAGCTTTTGCTTCCTCTTCTCTTCTTAGCCCTCTGTTCCCTCTTGGAAATCAACCTCCCATGGCCCACATGATGATGTAGCACTACAGGGTTTCTGATAGGGTTTTCTAGATTAGTTAGTTTTCCTGTTGCTGTGATAAAATATCTTCCAGAAGCAACTAAAAAGGAGGTTATTTTGCCTTCCAGTTTTATTACACCATAATGGTGAATGCTAGTGGAGTTTGTGGTAGTGCAAGGACTTGAGATTTAACTAGAAGCAGATGCTACTTTCAAGGCCTGCCCCCAAACTCAGCGAGGTATCCTATGCACATAAGTCTGTGGGGACACTTCACATTCAAACTAGCAGGTAGGACCAATCCTGCACATGAGGGCTCTTTTCTTGTGAACTAATCACCTTCATAGGCCCCATATTCTCATGCTATCACTTTGGGGGTTAGGATTTTTATAAATGAATTGTAGGGGGATGTAAACATTTTCTTTATTGCAGTTTTTAACCTACAAAATCAGACATACTTATTGAAAGCTGTGTGTTGTGGTGCATGCCTACATTGCCAACTTTTGGAGACAGGAGAAAGACAGGTTACGTGACACTCTGCTTTAATACCTCAACCCTTCAAAGCAATAAGAAGAAAGGTATAGATAAATGCTGTTTCATTTAACACAAGTAGTAGAAATACAGTTTTATGAGGGAGAAAATGTGCCTTAAGATTTTTTACTATATAGTGACATTTATCAAAGGTTTTCTCTAAATGTGGCCTTATTGTGTGACAAAGTTTATAAAAATTGGATACACATTTTTAGGAAATGCGCTACCAACAAATACAGCCAAATAGTAAACAGAAGAAATAGAAGTTGCATGATTGACATGTAGACAGAAAAGTCTATTCAGCTTCTCCAGTCTATAGCACTTCAAAACATTGAAAGAGGAAGAAAATTTAATTAAAATGAAAAATAGATGACCTTGGATTACTCTGGGTCTCAGGGACCATCATTTCATAGGCAGAGCCAATGCCTTGATCAAAGATGATCTGTAGGCAGATTAGCCACTATTGCTGGTATGGTGGCACATGCCTTTAATCCCAGCACTCACTGGTCAGCCTGGTCTACAAAGCAATGAGTTCTAGGCTACCTGGTGCTACAGGGAGAACTTGTCTCAGTGCCCTACAAACAAACAAACAAACAAACAAACAAACAAACAGATTAGCCCCCACAGACAGATAAACCCCTTAAGCTAATGTGGAAATTGCAGAAGAATATCACCCATTTACAGGAATCCTTTTGCTTTTCTCTTTGTGTTTCTCAAATGTCACCTTACTAGACTTTTTAAAGATTTATTTCATGTGAATGAGTGTTTTGCCTGCATGTGTGTATATGCACCATACAGTGGCCACAGAGGCCAGAAGAGGATGTTGGTTCCTCTGGAGCTGGAGGTACAGATGGTTGTGAGCTGCCAAGTGGGTGCTGGAAACCAAGCCTGGGTCCTCTGCAAGGGTGGCTGGTGCTGTTAATCACTAAGCCGTCTCTCCAGCCCCATCATTTTACTAGTCTTTTTTTCACTGTCATCCTATGATTCTAAATTCTGAATATAAAAGAGAGTTTAAATGGTAAATTTTATTGCCTTTGATGGAGGGGAAACAACTGGTCCTTAAGTTAGCTCTGTCATGCTTATTAATCATGTCACCAGCAGTGGGTAGATGGTCTTTGAAAACTGTCAGGAAAAAAATGATTATAAAATCTATAAAACACGTCAGTCAGATGATCTGGTGGGTGATGGACTTCTGCTGCAGACAATTGAATGATCAGAAAGAATAAACACAAGAGAACTTTTTGTGAGTTGTCATCTATTTTTGAACTAAATGCTCTAAAGTTTATGAATGACTAAGTTATGATACATCAATCCAGAATGCCTCTGCATTTTACATTCATATGTGAATAATCAAGAAGGATTAATGGGTACTTTTCTTTAGTTTCTGAGTCATAAAAAGTTTTAAGATGAAGAAAGAGTACTTTGCTTTGCCCTAAATAGAGAGTTTCCCCAAGTGGAAATCACGGAAACTTTATAAAGGACCCAAATGAAAGGGTTGAAATTTTACCCAATATGGTGTTAAAAAGAAAAAAAAAAAAAAAAAGAGTCTTCTTGAGCTATCGACCAGAGAATAAAATTTGTATCATAGCCCCAAATAATTAACCCTGTGCCAGGTCATTCTATAACACACAAGCCTTCTGCAGCCAATGAGTATGTATTAAGCACCCATTAACCATGTGATAAAGCTGAGAGAGATGAGGGAAGAGACAGAGAAAGGCTATCTTGGAATTTTCTTTAGAAGTAAGTGGAAGTTATCAAGAAAAGAAAAGAGGATCAGATTGGTCTTTGGGAAGTTTTAAGTGGCAGCGGTGTGTCCATCATCTATCAGTGGAGGAGGAAATCCGTAAATGTAACTTCTAAAAATCAGAGAGGACAGCATTAATGGAGTTAGTTGGCTTTTGTGAAGCATTCCTCTGTATTCTTTAAAATAAATTTAAGATCGGAGATCTCCCAAGACCACCTGAAGCACAGGCACTCCCCCCACTCGGCCAACTGGGATTAGGAAGGCTTCTGAAGGAGGCAAACAAAGCAAGCCTTCAACACAGTGAAGAGGCACTTGGGACTCACAGGCAAGGAGAAGCCCATATGCCAGGAGCACGAAGAAGAGACAACATGGGAAAGGTGCAGGATAATCCAGCACCAAGCTCTACCAACCCTGTGGAAGATTCCTACAGTGGGATCCCCCTGGAGATGGCCCAGGACACAGATATCAGAAGCACAATTGTGAACATAATTAAAGAAGTACAGGATTATAAAGAGCAAATCAAAGAATTAAGAAAAGAGAATGAAGAACTCAAGAAGGACAAAAAGAGAGAGAATGACAAACTCTGGAAGGAAGTGGAAGCACTGAAAAGATCCCATGTTGAAAAAGATAAGGAAACCAACCAGTGAAGCAAAGAGCTACAGAAAGAGATTGAGAAGCTCCAAAAGGAAGTGGAAATACTAAAGAAATCAGAAGAAGATATGAAAAAAGAAATCAAACCCTCATCCAATCAAGAGGAAAGGAAAGGAAAAAGCCTCAGAAGCAGAATGGAGGAAGTGGAACAAAGAATATCAGACCTGAAGATAACACAGAACAACTAAAAACCTCAAGTAAAGATTATGAAAAATTTAAAAATACACAAAAGTGGAACAACTAGGAACTGTGGGACACTATGAAAAGATCAAACCTCCACATCATAGGAATAGAGGAAGGAGAAGAATCCCAAGAGAATGGTATTGATCAGATCTTCAACAGAATAATAGATGAAAACGTCCCCAAACTAAAAAAAGACTATGAAAGCAAGAAGAACGTGGAGCAAAGCATTCCCAGTGTTAAAGGACTATAGATGCCAAGCCAGTTACTATACCCAGCAAAAAATGTTGATTATAGTTGAAGGAGAGAGAAAAACCTTCCATGACATAAACAAGATGAAAGAATACATGTCCGGAAAACCAACCCTTCAGAGAATACTTGAAGCAATTCAAAGGACAGAAGAAAGGAGCAACCATCCCCAGGCACCTAGAAAGAGAAATCAATAAAAGCATAACTGCAGGGGGGGTTAAAAATCCTAGCACTTGGGAGCAGAGGGAAGCAGAGCGACTTTGATGAGTTCCGGGCCAGCCTGGTTTACAGAGTGAGTTCAGGACACTGGGGCTACAGGAAAACCCCGTCTCAAAAAGTGACCCAAAATAAAACAAACAAAAACCAACAAAAAAAAAAAGCACACAAATGTTGTCTCGACGCTCAATTTCATATGTGTATAATGTACTTTAGGAATCATGTCTACCCCTCCAATTACCCAATTTATCCCTCTATCCCCTTCTCTTGTGTGTGTGTGGGTGGATGTGGTGTGGTGGTGTGTGTATAGATCCACTGGATTTAATCAAGAGATCCGCCCTGCATGTGCATGGGTTGGGGTTATTTACTTGAGCAAGAGCAACTTCCAGTTGCTACACCACTGAGGAATAACATTCCCCCTTCCCCAGTAGCCCTCAGGTCCCATAGCCTCTCAGGGAGTGGTGGGGTCATATGAGCCCCCATCACCTCTGTGAGAAAACATGGGTGGGCTCAGTCTTATGAGTCCTTGGACAGGTAGCCACTGCTGTTGGGAGTTTATGTGTGAAGTAGCCATGATATATCTGGAAGATAGCATCTTACAACATGCCTCTGCTTCCTCCGGCTCTTAAGTCCTTTCTTTCCCCTCTTTGAGGATGCTCCTTGAACCTTGGAGAGGATGCTTACAGAGTTGTCATTTGGTTTTTGGAGCATCCAACAGCACTTATACTCGCTTTCCCATTATGATTCTCTGCTTCTGACAGACTCGTCCACTGGAAACACCCACGCAGTATTAAATCTGTAAGTATCAGCATAAATATGTTTAAAATTTTGTTTGTCATCATATCAGTAATAGTTTCCTCCTACTAGTAGGTATGAAATCTTCCTGTTGAGTAGGCCTCAAATCCAATAAAGGTAGTTCATTACCCGCATAATAGTTATGCCACTATTGCATCAAGGGGCATATCTTGCCAGCGGGTGTTGGCTTGTAGCGGACAGGTTTAACAGCTGGGAAAAACCAGTGTGACATTTGTTTCTTTTCTTCATACTTTGAAAGGATAGCCACCAGGGCCTGAAACATTGGACATGTTTTTGTCAGCAGAACAGATAATTGGCTCAGGAGATATGGTGCAGGTGGGTTAAGAGCTGGTTTGTTACTTTATAAAAGAACCTGGGTCCAGATCCCAGCACCCACAAGAAGCTAACAACCATCTGTAAATCTCGTTTCCAGTGGATCTACACCTCTGGCTTGCGCTTTGCCAAGGCACACTGCATGACAAGGAGCACGCACTAACAACACATACAGGCCATTACACTCATACACAAAAGATAAAAATAAAACAACTTAAAAAAAAACGAGATTGAATTATGTAGGGGAGGAGGAGAAGCCTATCATGCTGGAGGGAAACATAATGAAATGGATCCAACTTGGAAGATCAAGATAGGCGTTCCTGGAAAGAAGCTCAAATAGAACTGTGGGGGCTAGGTGAGAGATGGCTTCAGGCGTCGAGATGCAGCGTGGCTCTTGCAGGAGACCCGGGTTTTTGATTCCCAGCACCCACATGGCGGCTAAGAACCATCTTTAACTCCGTTCCAGGGAATCCCGACGCCCTCTTCTAACCTACGCACTGCATGACACGGTGGCATAAACCTACATGCAGACATAACACTCAATACACATGAAAAAAAAATATAACTGTTACGTGAGTTCAAGCTAATGCTAATGGGCACATCTTGAATTGTCCATGTATATTTGTGCTAGTTATACAATAGGTTTAAGAATGGAAACGCTTAATATATCACTCCCAGAGGAAACAGATATATAGCAGATAAATAGTGGGGCTTTGTTCAGCTATAAAGAATGAAATTATGAAGTATGACTGAACATGATCTTGTTAAGTGAAACAAATGAGATTCAGAAAACAAATATTGCAGCTTTTTCTTATATACAGGATCCAGTTAAAAGTATATAAGACATGACAGTAGAAAGGTGTCCCTTTAAATATATATGACATGACACTAGAAAGGGACAAGATGTCTAAAGGGAGTAGTGTGCAAAGGTATGGTTGAACATTGTATCAGTATTGTGTGGGCTTTCTGGCATCGGGGAGATCTAGATTTAACCATATTAATAGATAGGAAAATAATATCTATATATTAATTATAGAATAATATCTGGTTAAAATAATAATCGTAATCATATAATATTATATATTGATCTAGATACACACCACACATGCTGGCTGTAATGTATCAATGAAACAAAAACTACGACAATCTGTGGGGAGAAATGGAATGAACGTGAGAGGGCTGGCTAGGGCGGCATGCTATGGGAAGATAAAAGTAGCTGTGTGAGCAGGCTCCGTAATGCACTGTTATTTCTGTGAACTAACTAAACGAAACGAATTCAGAGTAAGGGACAATGGTATTTTTTTCTGTGAATTCCATGTAAAGAAACCCAGCTGAATGGTTTCTAGCTATGAACCGCAGTGCACACAGCATTTCTAATTCAATTTTACTCAATAAGAAAATGAAAGTCTGTTTTGTTTCTTTTATCTTTGGGTTTTGGCAGAGTTTGGCGTAGCTAGTGTTTAGTGTAATCATTATTGTTTTGGCTATCAGAGACTGGTAAATGGCAAGTTTTTGAGTTTGGGGGGGTACGCGTTGTTCCGCTTTTCAATTATTGTCAGGAAGAGCAGAATCTAAAGGCATTGGGTTTAGGTAAATCAAGTATATATCTTATATACAACGCTTGCCTTGAAGTGATCTGTTTATCAATCACACAATCTCCTTGAAAGTCTAAAAGCCATTAGGAAAGTGAGATAGTTGGGTTACGATGATGGAATGCGCGATGACACGCACGTGAGTTCAGCTAGAATCTACTGAGAATCAACTGGGGAAATCTGAATTAAAGCTACCAGTGACCCCCATATCCCTCCCAGATCCCCCATGACTCAGACTCCTGGGAAACTCAAAGCTAGTGTCATGGGGCTGTACCATGAAGCCTGAGCATCCCAACAGCCCTAGACTAAGCAAGGAAACCTCGCCTCACAGCCCCCCTCCGCAGGGAACAGACCTGGGTTCCAAGTAGTTTTTTTCCAACATAGAAAGGACAGCTAAGAGGGGGTCAATGTTCACAACTAGAGTCCAGAAGGCAGTGTGACCATAGTGTGTGTCCAGATCCATAAAAGAGTTGCCCATTTACAATGTAAAGGACCATCCAGGAATGTGCAAAGCTCCCAGGAAGTGATGCTGAGATTGAGGCAGTGACCAGCCCTATTCTGACTCTGCACCATGTAGCCCCTTCCCTTTCTCATGGGCTCTTCCTTTATTTAGCCTTCAATGTCAGTTCAGCCCGAGGTCTTTGCTACTCTGGTCTCATCCTCTCTGTCATGAATGGGAGGGTATTTACTGGAAAAACATTATTAGGGGCCATACCACAGAAGAAAACGACTTGCTCTTCCCCACCACAGGTTAACTGCCTATAGTCTCTTAGTAACGGGTGGCACTGGACCTGGAGCTCAATGCTTAGGCAGAATGAGCTGGCTAGCAAGTTCCATGGAGCCCTGGTCCATCTCCCAGCGCTAAGATTACAGGCACATGCCAACACCTGGGATGTGGGCTGGAGATCTGAACTCAGGTCCCTGCTGGTGTATCAGACACTTAACTGAGACATCTCTTGAGCCCTGCATCTTGCTTTTTTAAGATATAAAAAAGTGAAGAAGAAGAAGAAAAGAAAGTTGGAGGAAAGAAAGAGAACTAGGGACTGGAAGGGGGGAGAGGGAGAGGGGAAGAAATAGGAGAACGGGAGGAGAGAGGGATAGTATTTCAGGAGAAGAGCGGGAAGGAACGGGCATGTACTACACGAGCTTTCGCAAGAGGTGCTTGTGTTGCTAATACATCTATTAGATTCTGGTAACATGGAAAGTGTAGATAAACCGCGTTATCGCTCAGATTGCTCTATTCACGTTATCTCTGTGCTCAGTGAGCGATTTCTCTTCTAGCATTGTGCTCTCGCTAGCGCTAGATGTCGGCGCTCTGCATCGGAGGCGCTGCATTTTACGTCGTTCTCATCCTATTATACTCTTTCTCTATTCTCGAGCTCTCTGTCTTCCTCTCCGGCGTTTCTCTCTTGTCTCTGGAGAATATCTTCAACATTTTTCAGAATCAAGTAAAACAACAAATTTTTGTGTTTCCTCCTTTAAAAAGTTAAGAATCAAATTTAAACAGTGAACATCAAGTGGGGTTGCTTTAGGACTTTTTACATTTTCACGGAGACTGAGTTTCATTCAGTATGGTACACCTGTCGTTTTTTTTCCCCCTCTTTTTGAGACAGGTCTCACCTTTAGTCCCGCTGTCCTGGAACTTACTATGGTAAGAACCTGCTGCCTCGAACTCACAGATCCGTCTGCCTCTTCCCTCCCAAAGTGCTGGGATTAACAGGTGTGCCCGCCATGCCCAGAAAATTTTTCTTGAGACGGGGTCCTTCTGTAGCTCCCACTGCCCGGGTAACTTGCGATTGACCGGCTGGTCCACTAGATCTTGAGCGATCCGCATGCTTCTTCTTCTTCTTCTGTGCGTCTCTTTATCTATCTTTCTTCCCGTTGAGTGCTGGGATTAAAGGTGGCATGCCCTACCCCATCTGGGCTAGTATCTTAAATAAAGGTAATGTATAAGTAAATATCAGGTGGTTAACATTGTGCCATTGGAGCATGAGAGATGGCACAGTGGTTTAGAGAACTTGCGGCGCTTCCAGGACCAGGGTTCTTCGCTCAGCACCCGTCATAGTAGCCAAACACTGTCTGTAACACCAAGCTCATGATCTGACAAAACCCTGACACCCTCTTCTTGTCCCACATGAGGATTGCACAACATGGGTTCACCTATATCCTACATGCAGGCTGGACACACATATACACAAACACAAATAAAAAAAATTGGAAATAAGGATTATGTTTTTCTTTTCCTACCACTTAGTTGGGGAATGTGTTGTCTTTAGGTTCATTCTGTTCTCAGTAGAATGTTAAAAGAAGAAAAAACAAAAGCTAACTAACCTTGCCATGTGCTTCGTTGAAATGCTACTAAAGCATCAGTTTGTTTAAACCAAGGGTAGTTTCATGGAAAGTGGAGAGGAAACCGAATAAATTCTACATGGAAAAAAATTTGGGATAATGCTGATGAGCTCCAGTAGTTTTTAAACAACACTAAGGTCTAACGGCTCTAGCCCCAGCCCTGGGCCCTGGGAATCCATTCCCACTCGCCGACGGGTGGCCCCGACTCAGCCCTGACTAGCTCCTGCAGTGCCTCATCCCCTACCCCAGGAAGCTCAAATACTTCCGAGGTATTGGTCATGGTGATCGCTTAATCAAGACCCAGGCCCTGTGTGTCCTTCCACCTTGGAAACAGAATTTACTTTCTGGCATGTTTGAGCTTCAACCAGCCTGGGTCTTCAGGATTCTTCCCTGCCCCAGACTGGTGGCCTTGAACTCTGTCCCTGAGACTACCCTGGGCCCTACCATCTGAGCTCTGTGTGCCCTCACAGCGTTGAACTGCTCACCGTAACTTACCACCACGCTCTGTCGACCGTCGCAGCCGGCCCTGCAACTTAGATGAACCTAGGATACTGTGGCAGGTCCAGAGATACCGTTGGTGAATCTCACATCCAAGTTACAATGGATCTCATAGCTGAGCTGGGACCACGTCTTTCACCTCAACTGTATATCAACATGAAGTGACCCTCAAACTGAACACAAAGCGCTACTCAGCAGGGCTATCATATCACAAGTTGAGGAAAGCACAGAAAAGATATAAAAAATCACAACTTGGGGGCTGGAGATGGTCGAGCAGTTAAGAGCACCAACTGCTCTTGCAGAGGACGCTGGTTCAATCCCCAGCAACCAAATGTTGTAGCTGAGTGAGACAGGGCTGCTTTAAACATCTAGAACTCCAGTTCAAAGGGAATCATGATGGCCGCTCTTAAAGTCTTCTGACCGCCGCAGACTTGCATGACATGGGTGCACAAGGCTACATGCAGATAGTACACTCTACACATTAAAAAAAGTAAATAAAATAAAAAAATTCAACTTTAAGTGAGAATCACTGTTACCTAGATCCCAAAAATGCGTGAACCAGGACAGAAGTAGGAGGCTCAGTCTCAGTGAAGAAAAACACAGAGTGTGAATAACCAAGATAATATGACTAATAAAGAAATTAACAGCCCCATCATAATGTGGAGGAAAGGAGACAAGAGAGAGCACAAATTTTCACGACAAGTTTGGGGCACTGTTGATGCTCAACAAGAAAAAATGTCACATCTAAGTAATCCGAAAAGGAATATGCAAGACCATCTGGGACAACGGTAGAAGACAACCCAAACACATAATGCACAGATGGTATAATGAGAGAGAGAGATAGATAAGAGAAGAGATAGAGATGAGAGAGAGAGAGATTAGAAATGAAACCCAAGGTCAAGGCATATAGAACATTTTTGAAAAAAATAATACAAAAAGTGAGTACCCCAAACCCAGGGAAAGAGATATATATCCAGGTATAAGAAGCATACTGAACACCAAGTAGACATGATCAGAAAAGACCTATCCATATCACATAGTTGTTCAAAGAAGTAGAAGTAATAAAAGAAACAACACATGATGTTGAAAGCTTTTACAAAGACAGCCACATATAAATAAAGACAATCCCATCATAATAGCAAGCTGAATTTCCAAGGGAGGGCTAATGAAAGCCAAGAGCTTCTATGAAGACTGCTTTCATAAAATGTACATGAAAGAACAATCCAGCACTAACTAGTCGAGTTTAAATATTTAAATAGAAGAAAAAACTTTTCAGATACAAAACACGATTTAAGGATTAAATGTCCACATACCAACTTTAACTAGAAATGACACCTTTAATACACTTGGGTCAAAGATATATTAAACACTCTCAAAAGGGTACAAAGAATAAATAATCCCAGAACAGTCATCCAAAAGAGGTCTAAGAAAACATCAAAAAGCAACAACGTTAACTGGAATAAGGAACCTTGTCAATAAGAAACCTCCATATTAATGCTGATCACTCCCCAGTAAAAAGACAGAGATTAATCAATTGGATTAGAAAGCAGATCCAGCAATTTGTGACCTTCAAGAAATGCACCTTACCAATAGTGATCAATACCATGTTAGGTTAAAAAGGATTGGAAAAAGTGATTCCAAACAAATGAACTATAAAAGAAGCAGGTTATAGCTTACTAACAAAGTTTGGATAAAATAGACTTTAAAGTAAACCTAGTCAGAAGGGACAGGAAAGGGACACTTCATATTCATTATGAAAATCCACTGAAGAAAGAATTGGCAATCCGGTGTATGGCAACATTTTCCCCACAGGGCATCCATGTCAGAGTAAGAACCTTTATTAGTTCTTAAAAATCTCCACTGACTCCAAGTCAATTATAGTGGGTGACTTCAGTACTTTGCTGTCACTAGTAGATCAATCAGATGAAAACTAGACAGAGTTAAATGACACCAGACATCAAATAGAGTTCTACAGAGCATCCCACCTAAACAACAAAAATGGCACTTTCTTCTTCCTTCTATCTCAGGCATACCGGCATGAAACTTTCTTTCACTTTTCTCTCTCCAAAATTGCCAAAACCACCTTTTGGATCACACAAAAACTAGTCTCCCACAAATTTAGAAAGCTTGAGCAGATTATCTTACGTTTTTATCTGACCACGGAGGAAATAAAGAAGGTTAAGATATCAGCAGCAGGAAAACGGGGAAAAAGTGCACAATTTGGAAGAAGCTAAGCAGCGACATGTGAAACTAAATAAAAATTTGGATCACAGGAAAATCAGAGGAAATTAAAATTTTCTTAGAATTGAATGCAAATGGAAACACAACATCCCAAATGACCTTTGAAACACGTAGAAAGCATCCTTAAAATAGGAAAATGTTAATAGCATTAAGTGCCTACACGAGAAAATTAGAAATATTTCGGTAGAAATAAATTAATGAAACACATACGAATCAATCTTGTATAACCAGACAACAATCATAAACAGATAATTGGGAACGATGCAATAAATAAAATCCCTGCGTACAATTATGAACAATAGAAAACAAAGATGCAATGCATTCAGAAGTTGGTATCGCCGATGCAATGGCTGTTGCTCAACAACTATAGGAAGATCCCAACACTCTGGTGGAGGCAGAGGCAGGTGGATCTCTGTGAGTCCCAGGCAAGCCGGGTCTACATAGCGAGATTACCAGGTGACGCTTAGGGGGCTACGGAGAGAAGACGCACTGTTCTCAAAAAGACCAAGGAAAAAAAAAAAAAGAGTTGGATCTTTTAAACAGATTAACAAGATCGACAAACATTTAGCCAAATTAACTTATGAAAGAAGGGATCCAAATCAACAAACATAGAGAAAAATAAACATTGTAGAGCAGACCTTGAGGAAGCACAGAACACTGAAAGGTGACAAACATAAAAAGAAAAAAAAATCTATATGCCACGTCACAGGGCGTGCGTTGTGGCATGTCCTTTATACAGAACTGGGAGGCAAAAGAGCAGAGCAGAGGCAGGCAGATTCTTTGTGATTTCAAAGGCCAGCCTGGTCCTACAGAGTGAGCTCCACCAATGACAGCTGGGGCTACAGGGAGACCCTGTCTCAAAAAAGAACAAAAAAAAAAAAAAAAAAAAAAAAAAAAAGAGAAAGTCAAAGTAAATGGATGGAACTGGAAAACAATCATCCCAAGTGAAGTAACCCAGACCCAGAAGACAAATTGTCACATGTTCTCTCTTATAGCTAGACTAGACTAGGATGGGTTACATGGGGTGGGAAATGGGAGGACAGGGCAGAGAGGGAGCATGGAGAGGGATAAGTAACAAGTAACATTAAAGGCCTTTAGAAAAAAGCCATATGGAAACACTTTACAATAGAAGCATCTTAGCTCGCCTACATATATAAAAAGAATGAAAGGGATTAATTAAGGATGAATGGTGGGACATATGCCCCTAGATCATCATAGGCCTAATGAAGAAAAAACCCCAACAACCAGAATGGGCTTCGCTCTTCTTAGAGCCTGTTGACCACCGGTTGGTTTCAATAGACCCTAAAACAGTACTGCCACTCAACTGACACCGTGCCTTGTTATTCAGCATAAACTTGATTTAAACTTGCTATAAGAGCAAAACATAGGAGACGTAGGCTGGTTGCAATGGCTGGTTTACATGCTTTTCTGAATCTACTATAAGGCAAAAATAGCATCATTCTATCTAACTGGTGAATCCTTTGACTTATAACACATAGTCTTGGCAAGATGACCCAATGATCGTATGGGGTTATGAATATCAGGGAGTAAAGCCACACTCAAACGAATTGGATTTAAGCGTCCACGTCAAGATAGGTTGGACCCCATTCCTGACATTGATATCAGACATAGGAAACGAAGCTAGACAGGGCACAGGTCACTAATACTAGTTTGCTGCTAAATCGTTTTTTGTATTAAACTGACTCCTCATGCTTATGTTAATACCTGTAGATTAATTAATGCATCTCGCAACCTCCCTGAGAGTTTCCTTTGCAGGTAGATGATGATTAGCACAGAAACCCACAACTGATAAAAATGAAGAAAAAAAAAAAAAACACGGGGCTGGAGAGTTGCTAGATGGCCTGACAGAACACCTATTTCACACTCTGCTTCCAGCTCGGGATCAAGCTGAGGAGGCAGAAGATTGTAAGAGCCAGGGGAGGTGCATGACCATATGAATACAGATTCTTGGAGGCTCCTGGGACTTTGCACATGTGAACCTACAGTGGTTGTGATAGCATGTATAAGACACATGCAAACTCAAAACCAGTCAAAAATCCCAGCATAGACAAGAGGAAGTAGGTAAGAACCCCAAGTGCCCCAGAGTATCACCAACTTTGGCTGAGAAAGAAACTGCGCTTTGGCAGTGAGTAGATGATACCAGGATTTGCCAGCAGAAGGATTTGACTCCTCTGGGCATTGAAGGAAAGAAATGCCTCAAATTGCTGCAGACAACAGGCCCCCCTCTGGATCCTACAAGTAACAACGATTTTAATGATTCCTAATGAATCTTATTTTCTAGGTGCCGCAAAGGTTTTTAATACAAGAGACATTATTAACTCCCCCCCCATAGAAAAAAAGGAGAAATATGAATGATGTGAATGAGGTTCCATTCTCCAGCTGTAGATTGGGACCAGCTGTTATAGAGGGATTCTCTTTCCTCTTATAAAACCGGTAAGACTGCTTTCTTTAATTGAACTAAGGTAAAGCATAGGAAACTGTGAAAAAGGATTATTTTCTCTATTCAGAACGAATATATAATACTATAATTCCTTTAAAGGCTTGCACTTAAAGCAAATTTATATTAATACAGCGCACTGACATACAGCAATGGATTATTCGCCAAGGAGATGTTGAGTCCAGGGGATCGCAGCCACATCCAAAAAAGGTAAAGGCTCGTAGCTCGAAACTGGGATTCTGCAGAAAGAGGTCGGTAAGATCCACCTGTGTCAATGACCTGATTAACTGGGAAGGATGTATGCCGACGATACACTTGCAAGTTTACAGTTGGTCTCTGAATCCAGAGACAATTGTTACAAAAGGCCATAAAGAACCAATAAAGCAAATAGGTGTTCCTTGAGTCAGAGCAGAGACTTCCTCCCGGTACACAACACTCAGCTACCAGCTCATCTGCCTGGAATACTGTGGCAGCAGTGGAGCCATTATGTCTGTATATCAAAAATCTAATTGGCTATTAGACTCCTCACTCTCCTTGGAGGAAGAACCCACACAGCCTGAATGCCAACAAAGCTTACATCCTCTAATGGTTAGGAGATGTTATAAACACCGAAGCCCTGTTCTCTTAACAGAAGAAATGTAATTCATGTATTAAAATACCATCCAAATAGCTGATGTCTGTGACCACAAGTAACCTACCATAACAGTTAGAACTGTTTAAATACCTGTATATCTAATGGCGTGTGCTTCATGGAGTAAGATTGAAAGGCTATATATTATACTGTTAAATACCTATATATCTTAATGCATGTGCTTCATTAGTGGGATTGAAAGGTTAAGGCCCTGGACAAGCTGGGCAGCCCCCTGAAAGAAACAGAGCAGAATGACGTAGAGTCCAAAACAACAGCTGCAGAGTAAGTAGACTGTTTTTGCTTCTCACCCACTCTGTGCCCCTTTTCTAAGCACAGGGAACAATCTGCAGAAGAAAGGAAGGAGCGTGGTAGAATGTAGGGCTTTGATTGGGGTTAATGGGGAAACTATAACAATATAGACTGAACACAGCTCATTTGATCAACTTATTGAACATACAAGCCAACAAGCCCCGAGCCCCCCCTGCTGGAAATGGTGGGACCCTGAGCTTTGGGTGGGTTTTGGCTGTCAACTGCCTTTCGCAAATGTGGTTAGTACATGAAAGGGCTTGTCTATACTGCTCACAAACTATCACTTCTGTTAGAGTTTAAAAAAAAGAAAGAAAAGAAACAAACAAAAAGAACAGAAAGGGTGCAGAAAAAGTTATAGGCAATGCTTGATCTGGGATGGGTAAGGGTGGAGTGGGGGTATCAGGAGGGGATATATGCCTGACGTGCATTGAGGCACTGATGACAAGACCACAATAAAATAAAATTAGAAAAAAATGAAACCCCAGCCCAACCTAAGGAACTTGAGGAACTGACAGCTGTTGGGAAGCAGAGAGAGAATCTCTTTCAAGAGGTAGGTTAACTAGGCTCCAATAATGGACCCGGACTTAAGGTACATTTGGGACACAATTAGAACTTTTATAAGGCATGTGAATGAGTTAATACCTGTGGTGTCAAACTTGACTGGAAGCTGAGACACATAAAGAAAGTGGGATGTTTTCTTATTGGACCACCTCAACCTGAATGGCCCAACCAAAATGTGGGCGTGACCTTCTGTCAGTAGGCAGTATTTAAGGCCACGCAGAAGGAGCTGGCCCGTTTTTTTCTCCTGCGGCTTGCCTATCTCACTGGTGAGGTTGTCTGGCTGCTGTGATCAACGTTTCGGATCCCAGCGTGTACTGAGACACCGGCAGAATCTCCTGGAATCCATTGGGGCCGTCATAAACTAGATTGTGGGACTACTGCACATCAACCGTGTGGACTGAGGGAAGTTCCCGATTCTCGGCCTTTCCTGTGTGGTGCAGCTACTGTTGACTCCTTGAACTCTGTCAACTGAGCAAATCAATAATGGTAATAGATAGCTATAGATGATTCGTCATGTTACTACTTCTGTTTTCTTTAAGAAACCATGACGATAAAGGCCGTGAATTGAATGTAGACTACATGCATTACATTGGGTGGGGGATAAAAGCAGGGAGGGGATCGGCAGCGGTGGATCTAATACCATCAAATTATACTGCATGAAAATCAAAAAATTCAAGTAAAAATTCAAATAAAACGTGTCATAATCAGAGGGTATTGTGGACTTGACATGACAATGAGAAGACATTGTTGGCATAGCTGGCGGACAAGCCAAACCAAGTGACTGTGAGAAAGGGACATGGGTACTTGAAATTTTAAGCATCCCCAGGATAGCCGTGTATACAAAATGTTCAGAGCACACAAAGACCTGTGGAATTTAGGCTCAGTTTGGTCGAGTAATTGCTTCTTAAGGCAGTCCTGGGCTTGAGATCGCCCGTACCCGTGAATCTGGGTACAAGATGACCCAACATGTTGGAAATCCCAACGGTGGAGCTATAGGCTGAGAGATCAATGCTAATGACATATTATGTGAGGCCCCCATGAGTAATATATAACGAAACAAACAAAAACAGTCACAAATACAGCACAACGCAACAAAAAACTTATCAGTGCAAACTAGTAAAAGAAGATTGGCAACACTGCATACATGCAGAAAAAGTAGATTTGGGAAGTTTGTCCTATAACAAACACCCATTAGCTAGTATGGTAGATCTGGTGTTTGGTGAGCTTTTGCTTCCTCTTCTCTTCTTAGCCCTCTGTTCCCTCTTGGAAATCAACCTCCCATGGCCCACATGATGATGTAGCACTACAGGGTTTCTGATAGGGTTTTCTAGATTAGTTAGTTTTCCTGTTCGAGTGATAAAATATCTTCCAGAAGCAACTAAAAAGGAGGTATTTTGCCTTCCAGTTTTATTACACCATAATGGTGAATGCTAGTGGAGTTTGTGGTAGTGCAAGGACTTGAGATTTAACTAGAAGCAGATGCTACTGTTCAAGGCCTGCCCCAAACGTCAGATCGAGGTATCCATATGCACAGAAGTCTGTGGGGGACATTCACTCCTTTAACCACAACTAAGCAGGATAAGTGACCATTCCTGCAGCATGAGGAGCTTTTATTTGTGTAACCTATCACCATTCATAGGCCCCATATTCTCATGCTATCCTTTGGGGGTTAGGATTTTATACAATGAATTGTGGGGGATGTAACATTTTCCTTTGAGCTATGGCAAGTTTTTACATAACCTACTACTCAAATCAGACATACTTATTGAACTTTTTGTAAGCTGTGTGTTGGTGGTGCATGGCCTACATTCCAAACTTTTGGGAGACAGGAGAAAGACAGGTCTACGTTGACACTCTGCTTTATGACCATCAACCCTTCAAAGCAATATAGAAGAAAGGTATAGATAAGGGATGCTGTTTATTTAACACCAAGTAAGTAGAAATACAGTTTTAGGAGGAGAAAATGATGCCTTAAAGATTTTTACTATATAGTGCCATTTAATCAAAGGTTTTTCTCTAATGGGGCCTTATTGTAGTGACAAGTTTATAAAAAGTGGATAACCATTTTTAGGAAATGCGCTACCACAACACTCAGGCCAAATAGTAAAACCAGAAGAAATAGAATTTGCATGATTGAACTGTAGACCAGAAAAGTCTATACTCAGCTTTCTCCAGTGTCTATAGCACTCAAAACATATGAAAGAGGAAAGAAAATTTAATTAAAAGGAAAAATAGAGTGACCTTTGGATTACTCTGGGTCTCAGGGACATCATTTCATAGGCAGAATGCCAATGCCTTGTCAAAGATGATCTGTAGGCACGATTAGCCACTATTGCTGGTTATGTCGGCACATGCCTGTCAACCCAGCACTCTTGGACTAGAGTAGGCATGTTTGTCAGAATGAGTTCTAGGCTACCCATGGTCTAGGATAGAATTGGTACTCTGCATACAAAACAAACAACAAACAAAACAAACAAACAGATTGATCTGACAAAGCATTGATTTCCAGAATATATAAACTACTCAAAAAACAAAGAAGAAAGAAAACAAATGACTCACTCAGTAGATGGAGCAAAGAGCTGAACAGACACTTCACAAGTGAGGAATTAGAGATGGCTGGGAAACACCTTAAGAAGTGTTCAACATCACTAATCATTAAGGAAATGCAAATCAAAACCACTTTAAGATATCATCTTACTCCAATAAGACTGGCTAGGATCAAGAAAACAAATGGTACCAAGTGCTGGAGAGGTTGTGGGGAAAGGGGAACACTCATCCACTGCTGGTGGGAATGTAAACTCGTACAGCCACTATGGAAAGCAGTGTGGAGAACACTTGGAAGACATGAAATGAACTTGCCACCCAACCCAGCCATACCACTCCTGGGCATGTACCCTCAAGACTCACCCCACCACAGAGATACATGCACGGCCATGTTTATTTCAGCTCTCTTCACAATAGCAAGGAGCTGGAACCAACCCAAATGCCCAACTGAAGAGTGGATAGAGAAAACGTGGCACATCTACACAATGGAGTTCTATGCAGCAGTAAAGAAAGATGACATCATGAGCTTTGCAGGAAAATGGCTGGAGCTAGAAGACATCATGCTGAGTGAAGTAACACAGTCCCAGAAAAACAAATGAGGAATGGTACCCTCCATCTGTGGATGCTAGTGCCAATTACCTAGTTGGAAGTATTTCTTGTGCACGGCCCCTTGAGCTTTTGTCCAAGCAGTTGGGAGTGATGCATATTGGAAACAACAACAACAACAACAACAACAACAACAACAACAGAAAGGACTGCATCAAAGAACTGCCTGAAACAGTGAACTTCTGCTCAAAACAGTCAACTTCCACATGCAGAATATTGAAGAAGACTGAGAAAGAGAGGAAAAGCATGTTTGGCAGAATACATGAGCTCTGGTGGGGTGGGGGGATAGGGTGGGGGACACGGGTCTAGATTTGATAATCTTGTACAGAATATATATTTAAAAAGTTTAATTTCAACGTTCAATGTAAAAATAAAATAAAATAAAATAAATTTAGTGTGAGTGTGTTTAGAAAGTAGTGTAGTACGCGCTGGCCATTTGTTGAGGAAATGAATCATCAAAGATGATGGTCATGAAGATCCGAGTCTTAGCTGTGGAGTGGAGACTGAACTCATTTTTTTCTCCCATCATTCTTTTGGTTTTGCTAAAACTTTCCATGGCTCATGTGGCCCTCAGCTTCTCAGAGGATCTCAAGCTTAAAATCTTGGTGCAATGTTTCATTGCTTTCTCCCCTCTCTTGCCTTCTGTAACCAGTTTCCAAGCTTTGCCTAGACAATAGCTATGCCCTCTTTGTGGTTAGATTCATCACCAGGTTTTTACTTGCTTTCAGTCTTTCTTACATACTACCCACAATTTCATTTTATCTTAAAATCACAGCTTAAATTTCTAAAAGCCCTGTTCCTCACTCAGATCAAATATTAACTCATTGGCTTTGGAGGACTGTATTCACAGTCAGTTTGATCATTCCATAACAATCATCCAAACACAGTCAGTTTGATCATTCCATGACAATCATCTGAACACAGTTTGATCATTCCATGACAATCATCTGAACAGACAGTTTGATCATTCCATGACAATCATCTGAACACACAGTCAGTTTGATCATTCCATGACAATCATCTGAACACACATTGTTGATGACTGACTAAATATGATTAGTTGCCACTGCAGAAGCACAGGAAGGAATGAGTATTGCTTCTCATACTTGGCAGCCTATGAGATCCCCGTGAGAATTAGAGAAAGGTATCTTTCTTTTAAGTCAACAAGAACATTCACTAACCTTGGTGGAGACATTTTATGGTGAGAGCATATATATGATGGCTGACACTTCAGTGGGGCTCTTTGGATGCAGTGTCTTAGGCAGTGACCATCCTGCAACTATATGAAGGGGTTTTAAGTGTTTCTTGCTTTTAAGAAAATCACGGGGCTAAAGATGGCTCAGCATTTAAGAGCGCTGACTGCACTGCAGAGGACCTGACATCAGTTCTTAGCATCCATGTCAGACAGCTCACAATTGCCTGTAACTACAGCTCCAGAGGATCCAACACCCTCTTCTAAATTCCATAGGTATCCATTCTCATGTGCATGTTTAAACACACACACACAGAAAAAGAAAAAAGAAAATCATAGTATTTCATTAAATCAAGGAAGGAAGTATGGTTAAGTGTATCAAATGCTGTGGAGGCAAGAGAAAATGAAAAGATGAAAGGATATATACCACACTTAAAAGTCATTGGTCCTTTTGTAGCCTGGACTTGAACTTGTAAACCTTTTGCCTCTGCCTTCTGAGTACTGAGATTATAGACTTGTACAACCATGCCCAGATATAGGTCACTTTTTTTGAGATTGAAGTTTCATAAAATTGTAAAACAATTTTTTTGGGGGGGAATCCTACAGAGAGCTTCTATCTCCTTTTATTCTAGTTTTAAATGTGGAAAAATTACACCACACAAAAATTACATAGGCATGATACACACCTGTAATCCTGGCACTCATGAGGCAGGAAGATCAAAAATTTAAGGCCAACCTGAGCTATACATAGGCTATCTTAGAAACAAAACAAGGGGCTGGAGAGATGGCTCTGTGGTTAAGAGCAGTGGCTGCTCTTGCAGAGGACCAGGGTTCAATTCCCAGCATCCACATGGTACTAAAAACCACCTGTAACTCCAGTTTCTGGAGATCACCACAGGTCTTCTGGCCTCTGTAGAGTTTGCATGACACAGGTGCACTGACATGCATGCAGGCAATATACTCATACACATAAAAAATAAAATATTTTTAATAAATTTTTAAAATTTATTTTTATGTATATGAGTGTTTTGCTTTCATGTATGTAAATGGACCACATGTGTGCAATGCCTGCAGATACCAGAAGAAGGTGTTGGTTCCCCTGGAACTGAAGTTACAGATGGTTGTTAGCCACCATGTGGGTGCTGGGAATTGAACCTGGGTCCTCTGGAGGAGCAGGTGGTACTCTTAACCACTGAGCCATCTCTCCAGCCCCAAATGAAATATTCTTAAAAAGCAAAACAAAACATCCCAAATATCAAAGCAAGCAAGAAAAAACAAACGAGTGGGAAAATGGAATCAAAAGAATTTGCGGCATTTGGCCAATCTCTAGGAGTTCTATTTAATACTCTACATTTCTTCTGATTGCAGTGCTCTTCACCCCTGAGCTGTCTCTCCAGCCCTTGGTTATACTTTTATAATCTACCTCAGCCACGTCCCATATCTCCTCCTCCTCTCCTTCCCTTTCCCTCTATTCTCTCACCCCAAATCTCTGGCAGGTCCTCACTAGGTAGTTCATGTTGGCCTTGAACTCACAATCCTTGGCCTTCCAAGTTCAGGGACTATAGGTATGTACCTCCACACCCAGCCATTCCCTAGCTCTTCTACCTAATTTTCTTCCTTCAGACTCCCTTTGAAGATTCCCTATTCCTATGGCATATTTCCTAAAAATAGCCATTATATTCTATACTCTGGATGCAACTATAAAGCATTATTACTAGTAATCATTAAAGAAATTTGTGTTATGTGCTTTTGTTCAAAGTTTAAAAATTATTTTATGCCGGGCGTAGTGGTACACACCTTTAATCCCAGCACTCTGGAGGTAGAGGCAGGTGGATCCCTGTGAGTTCAAGGCCAGCCTGGTCTACACAGTGAGATCCAGGCAAGCTGGGACTAAAGGGAGACCCTGCCTGGAGAAGACCCCACCCAAATTTATTTTATGTATTATTTTTATTTTATGTGTATGAATGTATTGCTTATATGTGTGTAAGTGCACCTGTGTCATGCAATGCCCGGGAACCAGAAGGTGTCAGATTCTCTGGAACTGGAGTTATGGATGATTTTTAGTCACCATGTGGTGCTAGGAATCGAACCTGGGTCCTCTTCAAGAGCAGCCTGTGCTCTTAACCACTGAGGCATCTCTCCAGCCCCTCATTCAATTTTTTTTATAGCTGGGTTGTGACTGATATTTACCATGTACAATTCTAATAACTTTTAATACTCTCACTTCCACCAACACTAAAATATGCTGCTTTGGCATCTGCTTTAAGTCCTCTTTCATTCCTTATGCCCTTGAGGCATGACTGTGACAAAGTGGTAAATCAGCTATACCTGTGCTTCCAAATGCTACTTCCAAATGCTCTTGGCATAATTTAGCTGAAGCTACTGGCTCTTTCTTGTTAACTCAAGCTTGCTGTTGTTGAACTACTGGACAGGCTGTGAGTTTGGAGACATTAGAGCTCTCCCTTGGTGCAGATCTTGTTCCAGGCCTGACAGTAGGGTACAGAGAGCAGTCTTTGCAGGGATAGTTTCTGACTTCTTTGCTTTGAATTAAGTACAGGAGTAGAAGGAAGCTTTGCTTCCAGCCATGGTAGCCGTCTTGCAGGAAAAGCAAGCAATCTCAGTGATTCCATCCCAGAATTCTGAACAATTTGAACCATTTTATTATTTGAGAGCACTTGCCTCTAGCCATCTTTTTTTTTTCTTTTATTTATTTATTTTTTCTTTGTTTATTTTTTAAGGGTTTCTACAATATAAGAGCACAGTTGTTTTCAGATAACATTGATGTTGCTCATTTTGCCATACAATTAGGTAATTGGTGCTAGCATCCACAGATGAGGGATACCATTCATCGTTTGTTTTTCTGGGACTGTGTTACTTCACTCAGCATGATATCTTCTAGCTCCAGCCATTTACGTGCAAAGTTCATGATGTCATCTTTTTTTTTTTATGATGTCATCCTTCTTTACTGCTGCATAGAACTCCATTGTGTAGATGTACCACATTTTCTCTATCCACTCGTCAGTTGAGGGGCACTTGGGTTGGTTCCAGCTCCTTGCTATTGTGAAGAGAGCTGAAATAAACATGGCCGTGCATGTATCTCTGCGGTGGGGTGAGTCTTGAGGGTACATGCCCAGGAGTGGTATGGCTGGGTCGGGTGGCAAGTTCATTCCAAGTCTTCCAAGGGTTCTCCACACTGCTTTCCATAGTGGCTGTATGAGTTTACATTCCCAGAAGCAGTGGATGAGTGTTCCTCTTTCCCCACAGCCTCTCCAGCACTTGGTATCATTTGTTTTCTTGATCCTAGCCAGTCTTATTGGAGTAAGATGATATCTTAAAGTGGTTTTGATTTGCATTTCCTTAATGATTAGTGATGTTGAACACTTCTTAAGATGTTTCTCAGCCATCTCACATTCCTCACTTGTGAAGTGTCTGTTCAGGTCTTTGCTCCATCTATTGAGTGGGTCATTTGTTTCCTTTCTTCTTTGTTTTTTGAGTATTTTATATATTCTGGAAATCAATGCTTTGTCAGATGTTTCTGCGGTGCCTCTAGCCATCTTACTAACTGTAAGCGATATGTAGTTTGGATCTCTATTAATCAGGTGCTTGTTTTATAACTTGTCTCTGAAAGTATCTTACTGGAAACTTTGCCTGTGATAAACAGGCAGGGAAATGGTTTCAAAGCTAGTCACTTCAGAGATTCGTCACTAAGGAAAGACGGTTTTTGTTTGTTTATTTGTTTGTTTGTTTGTACTGAGACAGGGTGGGCTGCAGCCCAAGCTGGAGGTGAACTCACACTCTGATCCTCCTGCCTCCATGTCCCGGAGCTGGGCTGCTGTTATAGGCCTGCACTCCCACATTTAGCTTTTGCTTTGCTTTTGTTTTGGCTTCTTTTTTGATTCAGGATCTTGATATGCAGCTCTGGCTGGCCTGGAACTTGCTGTGTAGACCAGGCTTACCCCAAATTCATGGAAATCATCCTGCTTCTGTTTCCAAAGTTTTGGAGTTGAAATAATTCAGCTAAAGAAGATTATGAATTATTGGGGACTGAAAGTGAAAGGACACAGAGCATGCCCCCAAATCTAACCAATGTTTGACATACAAGATGAAAATAAATCCTTAGTGAATGTTGGCTATGGGCATCAGATCCAGCCTACGTGGCAAGAGTAAGGAAAAATCAAAGGCTAAGAAGACGAAGGCCAGAAGTAACTGCACTTTCCTTTAATGCTAGCACTTGGGAGGCAGAGGCAGGTGGATCTTTGTTAGTTCAAGGCCTGCCTGGTCTACAAAGTGAGCTCCAGGCCAGCTGGGGCTACAGGGAGACCCTGTCTCAAAAAGACACACACACACACACACACACACACACACACACACACATATATTATAGATATATATATATATATATATATATATATATATAAAGAGTGAGCCAGTAGCTCTAAGTAGGTACTTAGTAGATTCTAGAAGATAGAGGATATTAAAGGGACTATACAATGTTAATCAATTAAGGACTAGCTCATCTTCTAAGGGATATAAAACATGCATTTATGGATAATTAAGTATATAGGAATAGTAAAGGACCCGGCTCCAGGACAGATCAGAGAGCAAAGGACCCACCTCCAGAATGGATCAGAGAGTAATGGACCTGCCTCCAGGATGGATCAGAGAGGAAAACAAAAAAACAAAAAATCAACAAAACCCAGAATCAATAGAACGAACATCTATCTATCTATCTATCTATCTATCTATCTATCTATCTATCTATCATCTGTCTATCTATATGTAAAGAGATCTGTGTCCTGGGTTACCTCCACAGAGATCTCATTGTGGGAGTCTTCTATAGGACTGGTAGTGTTTGGTGGGGATTTCTTATTTGCTTTTCCTATGTTGTTGATTTTTCTTTGTGCTTTTGGCATGTGGATTTGATTCCTTTTGTTTGTAATCTGATGTGAAAATCAAGTATTTCTTCTTGTGGAAAAAAAAGTATATAGGATGGACAAGTGGTAATGATAAAGTATTGAAGAAATCCAGGGGTGGGAAAGAGTTTTATTTGAATGAATCAAGGCATTAAGAAATGATGATATTTAAGATATTTAAGATGGATTTTGCATGGAGAAGGCATGAGAAGGGTGGCATTGTAATGGGGTGAGTTCACTAGAGAAGACGACTCAGACACAAAATAAGGCCAATAGTTAGACTTTAGTCAGCTGGTGACTACACAGGGGTCCCTCAGTTGGGGGCGTGTCATACCGAGAGTGCTTGGTGAGAAGTGGGGGTTTCATTCTTCTGCATGCCACTATCCAGTTTGACCAGCACCATTTGCTGAAGATACTGTTTTTTTCTCCAATGTGAATTTTTGGCCCCTTTGTCAAAATCAGGTGGCTGTGAGTGTGTGGATTTCACTTTGGTCTTCAGATATTCCACTGAGCAACACACTGGTTTGTATTCCAGTACTATCCTATTTTTATTGCTCTGGCTCTGTAGGATAATTTGAAATCAGGGATGGTGATGCCTCTAGCAGTTCTTTCATTGTTCAGGACAATTTTGGCTATCTTGATTTTGTGTTTCCATATGAAATATGATATTATTTTTTCAATTTCTGTGAAGAATTACCCTGGAATTTTAATGGGAATTGCATTGAATCTATAGCTTGCTTTTGGTAGAATGGTGATTTTCACAGTATTAATCCTACCAGTTGTGAACATGGGAGATCATTTTTTTTCAAAGCTAATTTTTATTGAAGCTTTGTGTGTTTCGTACAAAATTTCCAATCAAATCTAGACATTTTCCCCCTTCCTTACCTCCCACCCCACCAGAGCTCATGCATTCTGCCAAACACGTCTTAAATCTTTTTCTCAGTCTCTTTTAAAATTTTCGATGCAGAAGTTTACTTCAATCAGTTCTTTGACCCAGGCCTTCTGCCATTGTTTTTCTCTCCAATTTGCATCACTCCAAAATATGTACATATGCATGCCACATATATAATTTATATATAATCTTCAGCTTATGATTTTTTTTCTTTATTAGGCTAAAAGATGTCACATTTGAAGGCTCCTCCTTGGCAAGCCCATTTGCAACCATCAGTTATGACCTTATGCTCCACAGTGGGGTCTTCCCTTCCCATGGTCACCAGATGAGGTCCAGTAAGCACCACGTCCTGTCTTGATCTTCCTGTACTGGTCTCCATGATACAGCCTGGTTAGTCAAAGGGAGATCTTTTAATCTTCTGATATCTTCTTCAGTTTATTTCTTCAGTGTCATAAAGTTTTTACTATACAAGTCTTCTGATCTTTGATTAGATTTATTCCAAGATATTTTATGCTTTTTAAGGCTACTGTGGATGTGACTGTTTCTCTGGTTTCTTTCTCCATGTTGGTTACTGGTATATAGGAAGGCTACTGGTTTTTGTATGTTAATTTTGTATTCTGCTACTCCGTTAAATCTATTTATCCACTCTAGAAGTTTTGTGGTACTCTTTAGGGTCCTTTATATATAGAATCATATCATTTGCAAATAAGGACACTTTGACTACTTTATCTCCAATTTGTTTCTCTGTTATCTCCTTTACTTGATTCATTGCTTTAGCTAAAATTTCAAGCATTACATTGAAGAGGAAGGAGACAGGGGCCATCTTTGTTTTATTCCTGATTTTAGTGGAAATGCTTTGCGTTTTCCTCAGTTTAGTAGGATGTTAGCTGTGGGCTTGTTGTATATTGCTTTTATTATGTTGAGATATGGCCCATGGAGTCCTAGATATTCCATGAGTTTTATCATGAAGGGAAGTTGGATTTTCCTCAAAGGCCTTTTCTGCATCTTATGAAATGATCTTGTTGTTTTTGTCCTTGAGTCTGTGATTTATTGATTTGTTATAGATTTTTTGATTTACATATATTGAATCATCGTGCATCTTTGGGATGAGCACAGTTTGACCATGGTGGATTATCTGCTTTATATGATCTTGCCCTTCATTTGCAAGTATTTTATTTAGAATTTTTACATCTATGTTCATAAAAGAGACTGGCCTATAATTTTTTATTGGATCTTTGGTTTTTGGTATCAGAGTAATACTGGCTTCATGAAAATAATTTGGGGGCTGGAGAGATGGCTTAGTGGTTAAGAGCACCGACTGCTCTTGCAAAGGACCTGGGTTCGATCCCCAGCACCCACATGGCAGCTGAGAACCGTCTTTAATTCCAGTTCCAGGGGAATCCAACACCCTCTTCTAATCTCCGTGGCATTGCATGACACGGGTGCACAAACCTACATGCAGACAGTACATTCATACACATAAAAAATAAAATTAAAAACATAATTTGGAAGTGTTCCTTCTTTTTCTATTTAGTGGAGTAATTTGAGGAGTATTAGTTTTAGTTCTTATTTGAATGTTTGATGGAGTTCTGTACTGTCTGTATCCATCTGGTTCTTGGATTTCTTTTTAGTTGAGAGATTTTTAATTTCTGGTTTATATATAATTTGTTCCTATGGGTATTTTGAAATTATTAACCTCATCTGAGAACCGTCCGTGGCTCCAGTTCCAGGAGAACTCCAGTTCCAGGGGAATCTGACACCCTCTTCTGATCTCCATGGCACTGCATGACACAGGTGCACAAACCTACATGTAGACAGTACACTCGTACACATAAAAAATAAATACAAAAAAATATGTCAGTTCTTCCTGCATTTGACTAAAACTTCAAGGAAAGTTAGTAAAAAATACTGGAAACATGTTTTTGTGTTTGTGTATGTTTAATTGTGTGAGTAGTTTCTAAAATATATAAGAAAAATGCAGTAGCCCAAATAGCTAGGCTAATCTTGGATAAAAGATGGCAGCGGGGCTGGAGAGATAGCTCAGTGGTTAAGAATATGTACTGAGCTTCCAGATGGCCAAGTTTGGTTCCTAGTACTCAGACTGGGCAGCTCACAACCGCTTGTAACTCCAGGTCCACAGAGATCTGATGCCCATGGCCTCCTTCAGACACTTAGGCTCATGTGAACAAACACATAGACACACATACACATAACTAAAAATAACATAAATCTTTTACAAAGATGATAGAAATTTATTTTACCCCTATCTCAAATCCTGTTCACAAGCACAATAAAGGGGGAGTGTGGGGTTCATGCAAGGATGGGCCAAATGTCAAAGGCTAGACTTGTTTGGAAGAATCCTCTTTGGTTTGAATGTGAAATGTCTCCCATCAATAACTGACTGAAGGTTTGGTCCTCAGCTGGTGGATCTATTTTGGGAGACAGTGCAAACTTTAAGAGGTGGGGGCGGAGCTGCAGGAAGCACGTTACTGAAGCAGTTGTGCTTTTGAAGGGGAGCCAGTGCCTGGCCCTACTTGTTACACTCTGCTTGCTGGCTGCCATGTCCGCAACAGCTTTTGTGTACTGCGTCCTTCCTCTGCCTTGAAGTGGAACGCATATTATAATTGTCAGTGTGGTTCTAGGAGTAAAAGGCATTAATTAGCAGAAGCCTTGAAGCCTTATATTATAAGCAGAAGGGGGTAATCAGAGTAGAGAATTAGAGTGAAGATCAAGAGGTCCTTGGTTCAAATCCAGGTGCTCACTTCTCATTATATATATGTGTGTGTGTGTGTGTGTGTGTGTGTGTGTGTACATACCCATGTATGTGTGCTAGAGATCAGAACTGGGTTTCATTTCTTTTTTTATTTTTTTTTATTTTTATTTTTTTATTTCTGTATGTGTATGAATGTACTGTCTGCATGCAGGTCTGTGCACCCGTGTCGCGCAATGCCGCGGAGGTCAGAAGAGGGTCTCGGATTCCCCTGGAGCTGGAGTTCTCCTGGAACTGGAGTTTCAGACGGCTCTTCGCCGCCATGTGGGTGCTGGGGATCGAACCCGGGTCCTCTGCAAGAGCGGTCGGCGCTCTTAACCGCTAGGCCATCTCTCTAGCCCCTCATTTCTTTTTTTATTGAATTTTTTGATTCATACATAATTTTCAGTCTTAACCACCTTTATACTCGCTTCTCCCTAGGCACCCTCCCACAGCGCCCCTGCCCCCCAGAATTCACATCTTCTGTCATTTGTGCTGTGGTCAATTGCACCAAACAACTCTTCCCACTCACTCCTTGGTGCCAATTCATCCCTTGAGCTCTATTCAGCCTATTGGGGTCCCTTTCCTAAAGAAGGCCAGTTCTTCCTCATCCAGCCTCAATCAGCTGCCAATATTTCTTCAGCCAAGGTAGGGCTCTGCTACCTATTCCTGCAGTTCTGTGCTGGGTTTCTGTCTGGTTGAGCTTGTATAGGTCTTATGCATGCTGATACCAATGCTGTAGGTTCATATGATCAGGGTCCCAGGAGCTTGTAGAATTCATTTCCATTTGGTATTGCACCACCTCCCTAGCTCTTACACTCTTTCTGCCCCCTCTTCCACAATGTTACCTGAGCCCTGGGTGGGTGAAGATGAATATAGGCAGCCTGTCCATGGAACCACACTCCCTAGACTCCTAATCTTTGCAGTTTGGCCATTCAAGCCCTTTTGAGTTCCTGGTCTCCTGTTGCACTGGGTTTCATTTCTTATTGCTCTCCACTTTGTTTTTTGAGATGGTCTCTCACCGCACCTGGAGTTCAATGATTGGCTAGACTGGCTGGCCAGCTAGCCAGCTCCTCCCCTCCCCCACTCCCTTCTTCCACCTGCACTCACTGGCTGAGCAGCTAGCCAGTGGGTCCCCAGGTCCCTCCTCATTCCCTGTCCTTGACCTCCTGTGTGTTCCTTTCAGTGCTGGATTACATACACATTATGTGAGAAAACAATTTTAAGGTTAAGAGAAATTTTATTAGTTCAAGAATTTCATACAATGAATCTTTATTTTATTCAGACCTCTTCCTCCAATTCCACCCGCACCCTACCACCTTCTAGCCCCCCTCCCCCTCATGCCCAACTTTGTGTCTTCTATTTGCAAATGAAAAACCTCATTCATCTCACACAGCATATCTGAGCTGGATGCCTGAGAAATCATGTCTCAGAGTGTCAGCGATCTGTAACTTACATTCAGGTGTGCCAAAGTAAGGGCCAATCTCCTGTCTATATGGTTTTGGATCAGGATGTACCTAGGTTTCTTAATGGCCTTTACACACACACACACACACACACACACACACACACACACCAGTTTCTGTTTCTCTTACACACTGCTTAGGAATAGTAGGGATTTCTCTTTTTCTCAGCAGTCAGAAATGCTTGTTTATGTTCATTAAAGTTACTTGTTTCCCCTCCTCACCTGCAGGTTACACTTTGGCTTTTCCAGGCCTAACTTGGCACAGTGATCTCACTGTGGTCCAAGGTCTCCAACGGGCAGGTTCCCTTCAGGGTCTTTTTGTGAGTTAAAGCAAATGTTAGGTCCTCACAGCAGACAGCGATGAGCTCACTGGCCTACAATCCAAGCTTCTCCGAGTGGCAGCTGGGAGGTTTCATAGCTTCACCTGACAGCTTTACACCAGTGTCCTTAAGTTAATTTTCTGAAATCTGTAGGCTTCTCAGATTCCCAGTGTTGCCGTGGACTGCAGCCAGGACTCGACAGTTATTGGTGGTGTTTAAGGTTGGCTGACCATGGGTGCCAATAGGGCAGGGGCTGGCTCTCCAGTTATTGTCCCTCTTATTTGCCACGTACTGAGTACCGAATTTTGTTTTGAGATCAATATAGAAAGATCAGGATTCCTAATGAGATGAAGAGCCTTTGAAGGGCAACGAGTTGAAAACAAAAACCTATTTTGCTGACGATACCAAAGTCTCCATCCTAGACAAAAGGGAGAACTGCCACCTACCATAAAATTTCTGCAGGAAGACTGTGTAAGGATCAGGCTTCTGAGATAACTGTTACAGGGACCAGATAAGCAGGTTCCCACAAGCTGCAGGAAGACTGTGTAGGGATCAGGATAGACATGTCTTTTGAAATAACCGTTGCAGGTAGTCAATGTAAAGCCCAGATAAGTATGTTCTCATAACCCAACATTCCCAAGAACTATATGTCTTTGACAACCCAACAATCCCAGGAACTATAGGTCTCTGGCAACCCAACAATCCTGGGAAACATACCATGAATCCTGTCCCCCTAAACCCCCCACTCTTAGGGCTCTTACAAGCCCGCCAAACTCACAGCCTACCCCCATGCGTGTTTTTTCTGAGTTATACAAACCCACCAATCCTGTAACGCCAAGGCTTGGACCCCCCCCCCCCTTGCGATCTTTCCCTTTAAATTGCGTGCTTGTAAGGAGCCTCGGGCTCTTCCCAGCCCTGCTGTGCCAGGTTCCAGAACAGGCCTGGCTTTAAAGCTAGCTAATAAAAAGATTCTGTTTTGCATCAGTGTCTTGTCTCCTGGTGGTCTGCGAGGGTCTTGGATTCAGGACATAACACCTGGAGTGCTGTTTCTAGATCTTCCGTAAGAGTTGCTGTCCCTGACATTGCTCGGGGGTGCACAGCCATTTTGGCTGTCTGATTATCCTCTCTTCTTTGCCAGGTCTGAGGTTCAGGATTTTCACGTCAATTTAGAAGTGCATGGCTTGGCGTTGTGGCGCACGCCTTTAATCCTAGCACTCGGGACGCAGAGGCAGGCGGATCTCTGTGAGTTCAAGGCCAGCCTGGTCTACAGAGTGAGCTCCAGGCCATCTGGGACTTAAATGGAGACCCCGTCTAGAAAAGACCAAAAAAAAAAAAAAAAAGAAAAGAAAATAAGAAAGCAGGCTGAGCACAGGCCAGGGAAGCAAGCTAGTAAGCAGTGTTCTCCATGGTCTCTGCTTCAGCCCTTGCCTCCATGCTCCTGATGTGTTTTAGTTCCTTCTGGGTCTTCCCTTGGTGATGGACTGTCATTTGGAAGAGAAGATGAAATAAACTCTTTCCTCCCCAAGTTGGTCAGTGTTTTATCACAGAAGTAGAGAAGCACAAAATAAGGCATTATTACTGTGTTGGAGTCAATCTGGGATTCCAGAGCTAATAAAGTTTCTTGTAGGAAATTGGTGCCTATGTTTAGTGGATGCATATTTTAGGATCATAGTATCCATAGTATCCTCTTTTTTTTTTTTTTAATTGTTTATTCCTTTATCCTCTATGGTGTGTTAAATCCTCTCTTCAGAGTAAAGTATTCTTTCTTGTATCTTCTGTAGAACTATCTTAGTGGACATAAATTCCTTAAGTTTGTTTTCATCATGGAAAGTCTTCCTCCTTGGATTAAGATGGATACTTTTGCTTGATATAGTAGTTTGAGTGGCATCTGTGTTCATTCATGACATCAGTCCAAGCCCTTCTGGCTTTCATAGTCTCCATGTTGGGGCTGGAGAGATGGCTCAGCAGTTAAGAACACCAACTGCTCTTGCAGAGAACCTGGGTTCACTTCCCAGCACCTATATGGCAGCTAAGAACCATCTTTAAGCTAGGCATGTTGGTGCACACCTTTAATCCTAGCACTCGGGAGGCAGAGGCAGGCGGTTCTCTGTGAGTTCAAGGCCAGCCTGGTCTACAGAGTGAGTTCCTGGCCAGCTGGGGCTATAGGGAGACCCTGTCTCAAAAAAAAAGAAAAGAAAAGTCAGATGTTGGGGCTGGTGAGATGGCTGAGTGGCTAAGAACATTTGCTGTTTTTCCAGAGGACCCAGGTTCACATCCCACAACCTACATGGTGGCTCACAACCATCCATAATTCCAGTTCCAAAGGATCTGACACCCTCTTCTGGCCTCTGCAGGGGGCTGCACACATGTGGTGCACTTACATACATGTAGGCAAAACACTTGTACGCACAAAATAAAAATAATAAATATTTTTTAAAAAAGAAAAGTCATATATTATTCTAATGGACCTGCTTTTGTATGTGACTTGATCTTTTGTGTGTCATTCAATCTCTTTTCTTTGTTCTGTATAGTTAATGTTTTGATTATTACATGCTGTGGGGAGTTCCTTTTCTGGCCCTGTCTACTGGTGCTCGGTGAGCCTCTTGCACCCTAATAGGTATGTCTTTCCTTGGATCTGGCAATTTTTCTTCTATGATTTTGTTGACAATATATTCTGTGCTTTTGTCCTGGGCTGTCCCTCCCTCGTCTATACATGCCATTTGTAGATTTGCTCTTTTGGACACAGAGGTCCTGCTTAACAGGGTTATATGTTCCTGGGTTATTTTAGTTTTATCGTTTTCTTTGACCAAGTGGTCCATGTCCTGATCTTGTCTTCAAGATCTGATATCTTCTGTTCCCCCGATCCAATCTATGAGTGAAGCTTCACTCTGAGCTTTTTGTTCCAGTTCCTGAGTTTTTCATTTTGAGTTTCATTTCAGTTTGTTTTGTCTTTAAAGATTGGATCTCTTTATTGGATTCTATTTTCACATCTTGAATTATTTTAGTTATTTCACTTAATTGCTTGTATTTTCATGGTCTTTCAGTCTTTTATTCATGTCCTCTTTGAGTCTCTTGAACATATTTATAATTGTTATTTTGCAATAATTGTCTTGTGCATCAGGGAGGTTGCATTTCTCAGACAACATTGTAATCAGGTGCTGCTTTCTGGAGGGAACGTGTTGTCCCGGTTATTCATGTTGTTTGTGTTTTTGTGGTGGGACCTAGGCATCTGGAACTATGTTGATTGTGGTGTTTCATGGGATGAACAGATGATCTCATCTTTATTGAATGAGTGAGTGTATTTTTGTTTGCTGTTACTCTTACTTGTGAGGTTATGGCAGCTGAGTGGTGCTTGCTGTTCAGTCTTGGAGCCACACTGTTTTGATGTGCTAATGGGGTAAAAGAAGTCTCAGGTCAGCCAGGGATAGGTGTAACTTTTTGAGCCTGAGGTTCCAGGACAGACCCCACATGGCCTGGAGTGGCAGAGTGAGCTGGGGGGCTGTGGGGTGAGCAGTCTGGGAAAATGGTCAGTGTTGATTTTTGGTTAGAGGGATGGGGGTGATTCCAATATGCTGATAATCAAGAACATATAACTCTTGGCTGGGTCTATCAAGGCTGTTGGGACAGGCGGCATGACCCCAGCCATGCTTAGGAAGGTGGAGGATGGCTGTATGGGCAGGCAAGGTGCTGGAGAATTGACCTCACTGGGCCCCTGGGAAGGCTACACAGTCTGGGTTGGCTGTGGGGAATAGGATGGTGAAAAACACTGGACCAGGGAACTTAGATCTGGTGGCTGCATTTGGGTGCACGGCCCTCACTAAGCCTGGGAGCTGGGAGTGGGACTGCAGACAGGGAATGATGGCTTTGGGGTATTCACAGGTCTAGGGGAAGTCACAGGTCTGACAGGTGCACAGAGCTGGGAGACCTGAACAAGCCTGGGAACTGGGATGGTGGATAAGGAATGCTGGGGTAGAACTCACAGGCCTGGGAGGTGCATGGAGCTGTACAACAACTAGAACAGGCCTGGAAGCTCGGGTAGAAGACAGGGAAATCTCTTTTCCAATTTGTTTCTTCAATGTTTTATGTATTTATTTATTTTTGTGTCTCAAAGACACCATCTTTTAATCTTTTGAAATTGAATTTTTGTGATTTTCATACAATATAATTGAATGGTATTTAAATGCCCTCCCCTATCTGCATCTCCTCTTCTTGCTTCCCCCACCTAATTTAATGTACTCTATAATATATATGATAAAGCCTATGGAGTCCATTTGTATTTCCAAATGTCCTTAGGTATGGCTCCATCCACTGGAGCCTGGTTAACCTACCAAGAGTCCTGCTTGGAGGAAGAGACTCTCTCTGCCCCTCCCAGCAGCCATGAGTGGCCAAATTAGCTCATTTGGGACAACATTAGATGGAAGATCTTTGGTGTTTTAAACTTCTATTATAGAGGTCTTTTGCCTTATTAGTTAGGTTTATACCTAGGCATTTTAGTACCTGAAGCTATTGTGAATGGGCTTTTCACCCAGCTTTCTTTTTCTTTTTTTAAAAAATAATATTTTTATTTTATGTGTATAAGTGTTCGCTTGCACGTAGGTAGGTGCACCCATTTTGTGCAATGTCCATGAAGGTAAGTCAGAAGAGTCATTGGATCCCCTGGAAGTGGAGTTATGGACAGTTGTTAGCTGCCATGTGGGTGCCGGGAACTGAACACATGTCCTCTGCCAGAGCAGTCAGTGCACTTAACCATTGAGCCATCTCTCCAGCCCTGGCCCCAGCTTTCTTTTTCGCCACTGGGTGCACTTCCTGCCACTGTAGTGACTTGCAGCTGGGACTGTTCTACCGTCGGAAGGTCCAGCTGTTTCAGCAGCTCCCCCTTCTTTCTAAGAAGGCCCTGGGCTTTAATATGGCCATTGCTAGACAGCTTGCTATTACAGAAAAGTAATACAGTCATCTAGACTGCGTCTTTTTGTTGGTGAGCTGACACCATTTGCCCTTATGATTGCTATTGACAGGCATTTGTTAATGTCTACAATTCTGTTGGTTATTTTTGTGGTCGGTTGGTTGGATTATTGTTTGTTATTTCCTTTCTTCTATATCAGTATAAAGGGTTTCTCATTTAACAGGCTGAAGTTGATGGATTCCTCCCTAGGTCTGCTTTGCTCATGTATTCCTTTTGTGACTCTTTCCTGCCCTTTCATGATTAAGGCTCAATCCTGGTGCATGGTATTTTTTTTTACAAAGATTGTTTAATATCTTTATTAACTATTTGAGAGTTTCATGCAATGTATTTTGATCATACCACTACTCTCAGATCTACTCCCAACTCCTTAAAACCAATGTCATTTTTTTTCCTTCCAGATCAATTTTTGTTGCCCTTGGAACATGGTGGATAATTAATACCAAATACATATTAAAAGAATACAATTAAGTAAAGTGATAAAATTATAAAATTCCAAGTATGACAGGTAACAAATTCTGTGTATTACAGGTAGCAAAACTGGTGGGATTGACACAAAGGTATCTCAAAAATATGTATAGACCTCCTTCAAATCCGAAAGGCTTGCAAAAAAGTGGGGCTTGCATAGCAGAGGGGGCCACATCAACACGTATATCAAATTCTTTAGATACAAATTTAGGTCTCACCACTCATCAGAGAAGCTTCTTCTTGGAATAGACAGAGACTATAACAGAGTTCCACAATGGATCAAAGTGTAGAGAATGACTGAGCCTGAGGTGCCTTCTGTGGCTGTTTCATCTACAATGCAACCTCTACACCTATGGCGGAGAGGACACTGGGAAAGATTGCAAGAGCCAAAGGAACAGGATGTGTTCTGCTAGAAAATGCATTCTAGACATGCACAGTATGGCAGCCTAACAAGATCTGCATATGACAAAACCAGTTGACATGCCAGTGTAGGGGAGATTTCACAGTGTCCCACCTCTAGGTGAAAAGCTATAGGCATTTAGTGGATGTTGAAGTGGACAGAGTCAGTTTTCCCAAGAGATGAGTTTCCTAAGAAGTGATATAATCCCAAGTAGTCAGCCCTAAGAATGTGTACATAAGAGTGCCACCAAAATGGACTCAGTGCTTATAGATGTGTCTGTATTTATAAAGAAATATATATATGTATACATAACAATAATAATCAAAGAAGAGGACAAGAAATTGAGAGGGAGTGGATGGGACCTGAGAGGAGTAGAAATGATGCAAATACAAGATTCATGCATGAAATTCTAAAAAAAAAATATATTAAAAATACCCAGTTTTAAGAAAATATCAAATCTCTCACATTACTGTTTATTTTTTATTAAAAATATTTTATTTATTTTTATTTTATGTGTATGAGTCTATTACCTGCACGTATGTAAGTGCACTTATGTCATACAGTTCCTGGGGGGATAAGAAGAAGGCATCAGATCTCCTGGAACTGGAGTTATAGATGGTTGTTAACTGCCATGTGCTGGGAACCGAATGTGGTTCCTCTGTAAGATCAGCCAGTGTTCTTAAACACTGAGTCATCTCTCCAGCCCCCAATACTATTGTCTATGTGTAACAAAATTCTTTAAAAAACACATTTAATTATTTCATATAATTAAATAATTTTGTATGCAATCAGTTCTGATGAATTATGAAAGGAATATGCAATATATTAAAAGTGAATTATGATATAAAAATAAAATCCAATATTATTTTCAAATATTCAAAATCACATGAATATAAAAGTTACAAATATAATTAACCATATATCTAGATGATTTTACTGTTTACATTTTACTATATTCAAAATGAAAGGACATTTAAAAAAATGGTTGAACTACCACACTTTCCTTTTCGGTCCATACACTTCATATTTGGAGAACATAGCTTCCCAGCCCTTGAGAATGGAAAAAGTATCAACGTTCTGGCTGGTTATTTCAGCATCTGCCAGAAGAAAGACTGTGTACCCATTATAGAGCATGAAATCTTCCCTGAGGGGCCCATGACTTGAAGCACAGTCAATATGTAACTGGGAAGATACTGACAGCTGCCTACAAGGCTCTGAGTGACTACCACATCTACTTGGAAGTTACTACACTACACAACTACCCCAGGCTATGCTTGTACCTATCAGTTTTCAAGTGAGGAGATTGATATGGCAATGTCACAGCACTGTACCCCTGCGGTGTTGAGTGAGGAAGAGGCATCCATCAGCCTCAGTGCCATCAGTGAGTGTCTCTGATGAAGCCATGGGCCTTGACTTTCTCCTATGGCTGAGCCCTGCCCTGCTGGTGTTATAGTCTTTGAGTCATGGGTGACTGCATTCCACACTCTGTTCTTTTCTCCCAGCGGAGCTTCAATGCTCTCCCCTGCCTGCAGGCAGACTGCCTCTAGTCTTGCTTCCTGGTAAGGAGAGGGGAGGGGGAACGATAGGGGATCACCTGTGAAAAATGAACCGACTCACACACAGAGAGCCGGGAGAAAAGTAACTCAGTTTTATTCATGCCAGTGATGTTTATAAATTGAAGGCTACTGTGCTCTGGGGAATGAAGTGGGGGCAGGAGGAAGGGGAGGGTGAGCCACCTTGGCTCCTACAGGGGGTAGCTGCAGGTCTCCTATTTGTGCAACAGGTAAACTAGAGGTCTGACATTCTGCTTAATGCCTCAAGGGAAGGGGCTATTCGGTCCTGGAACTTTGCAGAGATAGGTGAGGCAAAAAATTGTAATATCCTGGACCTTCTGGAGCTACATTTAACTCACAGAGACAACTGAGATGCCCACAGAGATAGCAGATAATTCTCAGAGGTTTCTCGGGACAGGCCTTACAAGTTCTTTCCTTAAGCCAGGCAAAGTTTCATTCCTAAACTGCTCTAAAGAGCTCTAGCCTAAAGGCCTGGAAAGAGGCGAAGAACTTGAAGCTTGCCCAAGAGGAGAACATCAAGAAGACCCTGGCAACAGCCTCACTTGTGAAGGAAAGTGCACCCCAAGTGGTGAGGCTGGGACTTCAGGTGGTGAGTCCTTGTTCATCTTTAACCATGCCTACTAAACTGAATTGGTCTCAGGCTGCCCCCTCAACACTCCAGGCCCCTGCCTACCCACTTGTTCTTGAAGAAGGAGCCTCCAGGTTCTTTTCCATTACTCACGTGCCCTCATAACTTTGGTGTATGGGTTTTGTTTTTTTAACAAATAGATTTAAAAAATTATTAGTATTGCTTTAAAAAAATAGCATGAGGTCTGGAGAGATGGGTCAGCAGTTAAGAGCACTGGCTGCTCTTGCAGAGGAACCAGGTTTGATTCCCAGCACATATATGGTGGCCAAAAACTGTCAGCAACTCCTGTTCCAGGGGGATCTGATACTCTCTTCTGAACTCTGTGGGTATTGCATGACATGTGTACACTTAAAAATAATAAGTATAAAAAAATTAACTTCCTAGACTGTGATTTTTAATCTATAGAAATTCACCAAGTTTTACATTTTCTTATGGGGCACAAGTGAAGGTACACTGGGGCTGTAGAAGAATAATAGAAAATTTAGGGAAAACCTCTTGGTTGTCAGGGTGTGAGCTCCAGAAGCCCATTGGAATGCAGAGACACCTAATAGCCTTTGGCTATGCTAAAAAAAACGGGCCATCACCTATTACTCAGGAATCTTCTGCCTTTCGAAAGCCAGACTCCTGCAAAGTGTGCTACCCACCCCCACTCTCACTGAATCCCACTCCCACCTTCTCCCTTAAATTCCTGGGCCAGACGCCATTCAGTGCTGGCTCTATCTTTCCCCTGAGCCTAGCCCCAGCTACCCTGAATTAAACTTTGCTCTGGAGAGCCTAAACCTGTGGCCTTTCATTTCAGGGGGAGCACGCCATAACCTTACATTCTGGTGTTGTGACTTGGATCGCCATTTTGCCCGTCCCCCTGCCCCTCAGGGTGGCTTCAGGGTAGCCCGTAAGCTGGATACTGAGTGCAGGCTAGAGTCAGCACCCACCAGCATTTGGCCAAAGGTACCCTCTCTCCTCTCCTTATCCTACCCTACTCTATTCCCGTGTGACTGGGTGTGAGAGTTAAGAGCATGTGTTATGGTTCCACAGCTCGCGGGCTATGGAATCTGATTGGGCCCCAACCCGCAATTCCGCCAGTCCTTTAACCTCATTGGGCACTCATCACACTCGTGATGACCGAGCACGGGGTTTATACGTGTGGCCCTCATGGTAAGACTTTCTAAGTCACCTCACGGGTGGCTGGGAACAGAATCTGGACCCAAATTTTGGCCTCCTCTGTGATTTTTGGCATGCTGAATTCACAGACCTATAGGCCCCGATTTCAGAGACTCCCACACTGGTCACATGGACCTGGGGTCTCTGAGCACCCACTTAGAACTAGGGTGGATGCGCCTTAGCACTCGGGTGGGTGCTTTCTGAGACTAAAAGGGATCCATTTCCTTCCTGCAGACCTCTTTTCTCTCTCTCCCTCTCCCTCTCTTCCTCTCCCCTCTTCCTTATCCTCTAATCCCTAACATGGGAGCCTCACACTCTAAAGAAAAGGCCCTGGGTCTCACACCCTTGGAGTGTCTCCTACACTCTTTAAGAGAACTCAACCTCTCCAAGGAAATTAACCCTAAGGTCCTTAAGAGACTCTGCTCTACTATCTGGCCAGGATATCAATTAGCTAACAATATTGTCTGGCCTGAGATGGGTACCTTAGATCCCCAAATTCTCACAGATTTGAGAGACTTCTGCCAGTGCTCCGGTAAATGGTCAGAATGCTGTATGTACAGGCATACTTGCCCTTTGCTCACGTCCTTCTCTCTATTGCTTTTGCCACCCTCATCAGGTTCTCCTTGCCGAATCAGCAACACGCAGGTTCAGGTCACAGACAACTAAGCAAGCCTCCCGTCCCCCTCCCTAAACACTAGACCAGAACTCCACCTCTGCTTTTGACCTTGACGTGGCTGACCTAGGCTCTCCTCTGGACCCTGCCCCTCCTCCCACAGCTCCAGCTGTGGCTACCCCAGCAGCTCTCTCTCCTTTCTCTGCCCCTCTCTATGTGCCTCTCTCTCTGTGCCTCTCTCTCTCTCTCTCTCTCTCTCTCTCTCTCTCTCCCCACTTCATTCCCCTTGTACTTTCTCCCTTCTCCCTCTGCTTCTCTCAGCATTAGCCCTTCATTGTTTTGAATCCACAGGCTTGAACTGGGTTCCCGTGCAAAGGTGGTACAGCTCTCTCCTCTCTCCTACTCTCTCCTGCTTCCCTCTGTCTTCCTTCTTCCTCCTTCTCTCTGCCTGTCTTCCCTCCAATTCTTCCTTCATTTTAGTCTCCTGTCCCGATTCAGAGACACCTCAGACCTGGAGTCTCTGACCAGCCCCATTAGAGGATGTACACCTCCATGCCGCCTCCCATTAGAGGACTTGTTTTCTCCATGCCATTCCTCTTTCTTCTGAGGCTAAAAAACTTTACTTCTGGCCGGGTGTGGTGGTGCACACCTTTAATCCTAGCACTTGGGAGGCAGAGGCAGGCAGATTTTTGTGAGTTCAAAGCCAGCCTGGTCTACAGAGTGAGTTCCAGGACAGCTGGGGCTACAGGGAGACCCTGTCTCGAAAAGACAAAAAAAAAAAATACTTTACTTCCTTCCTACAGCTCTCTCCTCTCCCCAGTCTGCTGCACAGCTGCCCCGCCATGCGGTTTTCCCCCTCCTCTGCACCGCCATGCCACGCTCTGCTGCCACTACTGTGGGCTTTTTTCAAACAGAAGGGAGTGGCAGCCATACCCATTCCTCAGCCGCCATCTTGAGGCTTCCCCATTTCTGCTGAGCCACAACAAGACCATGTGGCAGGAGGCCTGAATTCACATCAGACCTTGTAATAACTAATGCTATATTTCTATATTCTAATTCTCTTGCAATTTATTTAATTTATTTCCAGAAACTGTCTCTATGATCTCTTCTCCTTTACCAGAGGTCCCACCCAATGGGTTTAGAGGGGCCAGCCCCAGTTGTTGCAATCGCTGCTATTACCTGCCATGAGTTAACAGGCTGTTCAGCCCTAACTATTCCAGAAGTGACCTTAAGCCTGGTGTCTGTCCTTTATCTGGGGTTTGCGCCTTCATAGATATAACTATTAGGTTCTAAAAAAGCCTTGTACCCCTAGCCCCAGCCCCCAGATAAAAAGGCTTATGAGGCTTAAGTCATGCCAGGAACAAGATTTAATTCCATGTGGAATTACCAGCAAGGGCCGCTTGCAAGGGCCACCTACAGACACGTGGTGGAACTGGGCAGCATGGCAGGCAGAGAGAGAGAGAGAGAGAGAGAGAGAGAGAGAGATGGCGCCTGGGGCCCACTCACTTATAGCCAGGGGGTGGGGCCTCAGGTACAGAGGAAGTGGTCAGAAGATTGACAGCCTCTGGAGGAAGTAGGTGTCTATGTCCCTTGGGATTCTGGGAAGCCCAGACCTAACAATAACTATATATACATTAATTCTAACACTTAGGTGTAGAGATTCCATTCCTGTGTTCTGAAAAAACACTTCGTATTCTTTACGTGAGTGGTCCAGGTCTCCAACTTTGTCATCCAATCTTGCTATTACATTTTCCATTTCACTCATTCTGTTTGAGAGACTTTCTCCCGTTGTTTCAAATTGGCTTATTGAATTCCATATTCATTTATGGTTCAATTTTCTTCCATATTTATTTCTCTTTTGTGAATCTACTTTTCAAATCCCAAATTGCTTTTTGTCATTTCATTCAGCCAAATATCCATATTTACTTGAGCCTTAGTCAGGAGTTAATTCCTATCTTCTTTGAGTTCTTTGAGTTTTTTGTCTGTTCTTTAAAGACATTGAATTCTCTGATCATGTTTATGGTTGTTCTTTTAATTCTATGTTGGGGGGCAGGGTTCCTCTGGGATGTCCTCATTGTAGTGCTCTTCTGTAGGTCTGGCGGGTTTGGGTGGGGACATATTCTCTTGGTTTTTTCATATTTATTTATGTGTTTGCATTGTGGTTTGGCATATGGATTTCTTTTGTTGGTTGTATGTTTGATATGAAATTCTAGTCTGGCTTTGTTTAGTTGAAGTTTGGTTCTCTTTGTATTGTTGGTGTAGCTTGGTTGCTTTTTGGTTGGGTATAAATAGTTGGTTGGTTTGTGGGTTAGGTTCTCATTATTGATTTTTTATTGTTTGGACAGGATGGTTCCAAGCTGATTAGTGAAGAGCTAGCTCTCCAGCAGGGCGAAGGAGGTTACATCTAGTTCCAGACTATGGGGAACCAGTGGCTGAGCTCTGGCAGGCTAGTCAGTAGGTTTCAGGCAGGAAGATCAGGAAGGGTCTAGGGCCAGGATGAGGATGGAAACAGCATGGGGAGAGTCTCACTTGCTATGCAGAGTAGCTGTACACTCTGGGGCAGGAGAGTGTATCTTTTTTTCCTTTTTTTTTTTTTTTTTGGTCTTTTCAAGACAGGGTCTCCCTATAGCCCCAGCTGTCCTGGAACTCTGCTCTGTAGACCAGGCTGGCCTTGAACTCACAAAGATCCACCTCCCAAGTGCTAGGATTAAAGGCATGCACCACCACTTGTATCTTATCTGAGTGCAGTGGGCACAGTCTCAGGTAGAAAGAGCAGGAGGGGACTAGGCCTAAGGCGGGAATAGGGGCTGGAGAGAGAATGTAGCTGCTTAGGCTACAGGGGAATCAAGCATCAGTGTGCAGCATCTGACTTACCAAGGTAGTCTGGAGGTCTCAGGCAGAAAGATAAGGAGGGGGGCCTAGGGCCAAGGAGGGGGTGGGGACAGCATGGGGAGTGAAGGCTAAAATCTCTGCACTTAAAAGGGCCCTGAGCTAACATTCAAAGGGCCCCATACTGGGTTGAGTAAGCCTTAGGTAAACCTCAGATAGGAGCTAATTTTCAACCCAGGAACTGTAAAATCCCAGCCTGGAAACTGTGTTATCTGGGGAAACAAATAACAGCCCCTATTGTCTAAAAATCTCCAAACCATGTCCCTGGTACTAGTCCTATCCACCTCTCCCTTTCCCAGTTCCCCAACCCTTATAAGCAGCCCACCAACCACACCTGAGGGTGCACTTGCAAACCCTGCAGAGAAACTGTGGCCACCTTCGCTGTTCCTAATACAGAACAATCTGCTCCTAAGGTAAGTCTCTCATCTTTCATTTTCACATTGCCCTGGTAAATCCTGATCTAACATTTTCTAACATTTTATGCCTAAACCTGGGAAGGGTTTTGGGGTCCCAAGCCAACCTTACTCTTTCTTTCTCTCGCTTTCTCCTTCTCTCTCCTGCACTCATCAATCTCTCTCTTTCCTTCCTACTGGGTCCCATCAAGAGCTTAGGAACCCTCTGAGGTCACTCCCAGGCTAAGCAGCTTCCAGCCTGACCTGAAACCCTCACCCTCTGGGTTACAGTATTTTCAGCCTCTATGTGAGCCATGCAAGTCACATGATAGTTTTTATTCCTGTCCTGAGTAAACTCAGTTCCCAGTTTTGAAAAACTTTCCTTGGGTCTCCAATTCCCTCTGACCTCCAGAGCAGAGGCCCTAGCCATTTGACCCACAAGTGCATCCAACACTCATTAAGGGAAGCCTGGTTCAGCTTTTGCCCTTTTTGGACCTGGGGACACCTGTTCCAGTCCCTGGATTTCATTTTTTCAGTCTCCTCCCAGTCTGAAATGATGTCCTGCTGCCAGTGAGAAAGGCTTTTGCTCCTACCTTGCATAAATATGGCCCAACATTTCTGTGCCTAAAGATAGGCCCCTCACCTACCTTAGAGGTGACTTTAAAGCATTAGGCTTAATTGATCGCAAGCCTGCCATGTTAATTCATTTATCAACCAAGGTCTACCCAATATAAATTGGACAGCGATCATGTTTGGCCTAAGTTTGGGAACTTTCACTTCCAAAAATCACCATATTCACCTGAATTTGGAAGTCGGACCTCACTGACTTAGAGAACGTCAAAGAAAATGAACTGGCATGTAGTCTGAAGTACGCAATGCATTTCTATCTCTGTGCCTGTCCCTCTTTTTTCTTCCTTCTTGCTCTGGCTACTGACCCTTTCCTCATTGCTCCTCTGGGCAAATTCTGGCTCCTTCTCTCTGCAACCCCCCAGCTGGCCACTGGGCCTTTCTCCCCTCACCACAGCCCCACACATTAGCCCCAGTTCTCAAAAGCCAGTTTTGCCTCCTGGCCACTGTGGCAGCCAGAAGGAAGGGTTTGTTTGTTTGTTCTTGCTGAGACAAAGGCTTTTCAACATGGCTTTTGTCTGCCCTGCATGGTCAGGTTCCTCAGTCCCCAGATGTTTTCTCCGTGGCTCTGCCTACAACTTCCACCCAGCACCCAGACTGAAGTGGGCTTTTCCTGTCCCTTACATCAGGTGCAGTTAACAAAAGCCACAATGAGTGGCTTTATTTCCTGGAATATAGGCACTTAGTCATTGCCGTGAACATGGACTAGCATGGGCTAAGTCCAAAGGAATCCAGGACACAATATTATAATGCAATATAATTTTATTAATTCCACACAGGTTTATTCTATAGTTCTAAAATCCCTTCAATCCTGGTCTGGCCTACTCCCCCAAGGCCACTCACCTAAGGTGTCTCTTAGCCCTTGGAAGTGATGGATGTCATCCTCACCAGGGAGTTCCAAGAAGCCAGTTGATTGGCTTGAGCAGATCTCTGGGTCCAGTGCTGGGGCAGCTTCCAGGCGAGCCAGTTGTGGCAGCATCAGGGGACCTCGGGGCCAGCATGCACTCGATGTGAACTGGGTGTCAGGGAAGCACATGGCCAGGCTGTTCTCAGCTGCAGTTCCTGTGTCCCACAGCAGGTGTCCCCGGGAGTGGGGTGTGAGCGCTGACTATTTGCACTCCCTGGCTTAAATAGGCAGCAGCTGGGTGTGTGGGGTGCACTGAATCTCAGGTGCTAATCTCAGGCTTGTGCCTAGGGTCCCCCCTGCATGGCAGGTGGCTATCTTTTCTCTCTAGGGTCACGCCTTGGTCAAGGTGGGGGACCCAGGACTGGTTATCAGGTCCTTGTGTCCATGCTGCCTCTGGCCACCTAATCAATTGAGTCTGGTCAGTCTTTGGGCTCTACTGAGCCCCTCTATGGCAGGCCTGGTGCTGAGTGCTTATCTTTAAAGCAGCCCTGAGTTGGAGCAGGCCTCTTGCTAAGTTTAATATTTGCTAATTTCTTTAAAGTTACAGCATCTCACACATTATCTACTGTTAGTTTAATCCTAACTACTACTGCTTTTTTGTTTTTGGTCTTTTCGAGACAGGGTCTCCCTGTAGCCCCAGCTGTTCCGGAACTCACAAAGATCTGCCTGCCTCTGCCTCCTGAGTGCTAGGATTAAAGGCGCGCACTAATCCTAACTACTTCTAATTCACACAACTTCACAACTTCTATATGCTAATTATGCTCCTAATATCCATGTGTCTGAATTTCTTGCAGTTCTTTGCTCAATTTTTACCTTAAGTTATAAATCAAGACACTTTTTTACAGCCTTAGATGCTATCTAATGACACTCATGGATTTGAGGTTGATGGAATCTGAATGGTTTGTTAGTACATCACAAAGCAAAACAAGTGGTCTCTTTGTCCATTCCAAATGACTAACCTGCTGCTCATAAATCTGTTAGGTCAAATAGGCCATTAAAAATGGCCCAGGATAATTTGGATCTGCACTTGGGACATTCCAGACTCTCAGCATCATAAAAATTCTAGTCAGCTATTAGCTTTAGTTTAAAGTTACAACTTCTTTCCAGCAACTTTGTTCATGTCTTTTATTTTATCCTTGTTATGTGCTTTTAATCCATTATATTGTTGAGGTTTCCCACAAAACTTTTATTTGACTGTGTTTCACTTTGTACATTTCGGATGGGTTTTCCTTCAGTACTTCTCTTTAAATCCTCTTTCATATCTTCATTTCATCCAGCTGTTTGTTGGTTTTTAAAAGAAAGTGTTTTTACATTTTACCTTGCTTTAACCTGTTTCTAAAACATGATTTTGGGTTTTGACTTCATATAGTATATTTACTGGTTTCTAAATCTGACGCTTTTATATAATACCTGTTTTTAAAGAGCTTTTCTCTCTTTTTTTTTTTTCATTAAATTTGTGAGAATTTCTTTTTTTTTTCTTTTTTTTTCACTTTTCTTTTTTTTTTTCACTTTTCTTTTTTTTTTAATTGTATTTATTTATTTATTTTTAACAAATCTAGACCCGTGTTCCCGCTCATTCCCCCACCCCGTCAGAGCTCGTGCATTCTGCCAAACATGC